>VZDJ01000314.1:746722-786520 GCA_008694505.1 Cyanoderma ruficeps | reverse complement strand
TGTTTTTTTATATATGTGTGTGTGTGTGTGTGTGTGTATATATGTTACCACATTAAGGGATTCACTTTTCATTTTAATTGGGTGGTCTGCTTATGGTAGGAATGGCAGTTGGCAGTCTATAAGATAGGATCAAAAGACGTTTCATTTCATGCCACTCTCAGTTTGTAGAAACAATCCTCTGCTGCCTTTTGGCAGTTATTACTTCCAGACCCTTGAACTGTTCTCAGAGCAACAACAACAAAAAAAAAGCTTAAAAGGTCTTGTTGACTGCAAAATGTTGGCATCTATTAAACCTGTGGTAGATCTTTTGGTGGCACTCAGTGTCAGAGTGGGGCCCCTTGTGCAGGGTAAGGAGGGAACAGCAAAATGCAGATAAAGTCCCACCTCACCCAGGCTCTCCAGACTGCAGAAAGGGATGTGGCTCTCAGACTGCCTTAGTCTGTGGGTGGGCCACGCTGCCCTCTGGAAGTGTCAAAATCTCTCCCTGGATGACAAATGGAGCAGAGCCCAGCACTGAGCTGTTCTTTGAAATATCTGACTTTAAGTTAGTTGAACTTGGAACAGCCCTTGCACGGTTCCTTTTCCAGCATCAGCTCACACCAGTCTGTATTGACTTTCAGGCAGCACACTCCTGACTTCTAAACAACATTTCACACTTCTTCCTGAGGGTTCAATTCAACTCTTGTTGGCAGCAGTGACTCTCTTTGACTCTCTGGCAGCTGCCCCAATCACTGAGGGACTGCAGAGGTTGCAGCAGGATCTAAGCAGTGACAACTTCTTGTGACCATCCTTTTCACTAAGAACTAAGCCAATTCTAGATGGAAATACACTTCTCAGCCTTCATCCTTGCCCTTTCATCATCAGTGTCAGCCTCTACAAGACACACAGCCCTGCTGCCCAGTTTGACCCATGCTGGTTTTGTTACCTTCTCACAACAGCATTTGAAATTCTCACAGTTTTAGGCAGATGGAGGAACAGATGAGCTGAGGAGTTGGTTGAAGCATATTAAGGGTTTGCCTACTGACACAGCACAGCTGGATGCAGAAAAGTGATCCGAAGATGCAGGAAACAGCAAAACTTCACTGTTTTCCAGCAAACAGATCTATGCACGCAACAGCCAGGTGAAAAGCAGCTTGTGCTGGGTTTTGTTTGGAGCCTGTTTTTCTGCCACAGTGGTGCAGAACACCAGGCCAGCAGCACCCAAAGGGTAAATCCTGCTCTGGAAAACATTGAGGAAAAAAAAGGCAGGGTCACCCAGGTACCCCAAGGCAGGAAAGCCCAGTTTGTAGCTGAAAGATCTGCACAAAATCTCTAAGGCTCCTTCTCTGTCCATGCAGCGTAGGTTCTTCCATCTTGGTTCCAATTCAATATCTGCAGGTCCAGTCCTGACTGTACCTTTGTTTCTCACACTTTCAGCAGGCCAGTGGTTTCACAGACCTGCACCTCAGGAGGAGTACAGCTCCAGTGGTCAGCAGCTCCTGGGAGATGAGACATCCAGATGGGATCCAGAGCAAGATCTTCCCACACCATCCCATGTTAGACTGGCCTAAGCCCCTTGATGCCATGACCTCACCTCTGTGTCTGGAGCTGCCCGGGATCTGTCTGACCGGTGTTTTGTCCCTCCCTCCCTCCTTCTCTCCAGCTGCACAGACACGGGGCCCTGCTGTGGGCAGAACCTGCTCTCAGGGAGCTGCTCCCGCAAGGGTGGGCAGCGACAGGGACACGGGACATCTGTTCTGCTTTTGCAAGCAACCTGAAAATATCTGCAGTGTCCTGGTCAAAGCAGAGGAGACACAACCCCGAGGACAATGCAGACTGTCTTGGTGATGGCAGCTGGGGATGCCCACATCCCAAATCCCTGCCCCGACTCCAGGCAAAGTCACTGAGCTGGGTCTGCACCTTTATTAATCCAGTTGTAATAATACTCACATCGCAGGGGGGGGTTGGATTGGTCAGTTAATGCGTGAGGAGTGCTCTGATGTCCCCGGGGGATGCAGGGATGCTGCCCTGCTCTCCACCCCTCATGGAGCCCCTACGGCCCCCTCCTCACCCTGCACCCCAAAGTTCCTCTCCTTAGGAAGGGCTTGCCTAGCACCGTTTGTTTTTTAAGGGAGTTGCTAGAAAACTCTCCTGCTGTCTTTTTTTTTTTTTCTTAATAACTATATCATGTTTGGTACTATATTTCTGTTTTTCCCTGAGGACGAAGCCAAAAGAAGTAGGAAAAACAAATAATGTGTGGGAGAATGTTTGGTTTTGGTGGGTTTTTTGGGGTTTTTGTGTTTTTTGTGGGGTTTTTTAGGTTGGTTTTTTTTTTTTTGGTTTTTTTTTGTTTTTTGTTTTTTTATCTCTGTTCAAAGCCTCTTTCTCTTTGGCTTTAGCAGTTTTGTGAGTACAATTCCTTTTCTTTCCAATCTTTTTGTTCTGTTACATTATATTCACTTGTAATGAGCTTGCTGAATCCCTCAATATTTTCATATTTGTACCCTAAAAGCTCTGCTTTTCTTTTGTCATGCTTTTTTTCACAGCTTTTTTCTTTTTCCATTTTTCCTTTACTTTTCATCTTTCTTCTTTTTCTATTTAATCTTTTTTCTTTTCTCTTTTTCCTCTTTTTTATTTTTACTTTTTTCTCTTTTATTTCTTTATTCTGGTTTCCTTCCTTCCTTCCTTCCTTCTTTATGTCTCACTTACCTTGCCTTCCTTCCTTTTCCTTTTTTTTAATCTTCCTCTCTTTTCACCTCACACCCTTTAATCCTTCTGAAAATAAAACTACCAGAGAATTAAGCAAATAATCTGTGGCAATTAAGGAGACATCTCTGGGAAAACACTCGCTGTGGACCTTGTCTGGTTCATTAAGCACTCTCATCAGGCCCCCTATTTATTTGGGAGAGGGGAAAAAGAAAATGCAGTGGGGAGACTTTTTGAGTGTTGTCATTAGTGTCAAATTCATCTACCTCGTCCCAGGTCCCCACATTTTTTCAAACCATTATGGCATGCGGATTCCAACCACGGATGAGAGACTGCTGAGGAAAAATACCCCGGTCTGCTCAAAAATTAAAAATGAAGAGTTATCTTTTCCTCCTTTCCCGCTTGGGTGATTGTGGTGGAGGTCAGTTCATGCCCAGAGGCAGTGCCAGGGGTAATTTTCACGTCCCTATCTTTCGGTGTCCCTCCTGCAAACACACAAATCCCTGTGCTCATCCCCAGCCTACCTGCCAGAGGTGCTCCCCAGGGGACCAAAGGGGATGAGGGGACTCTAAGTGGGGACCCCCCCCAGTGCTGCAGCCCCCCCCAGCAGAGCCACAAACCCCCAGGATGAGGAAACTCTGTGGAAACTCACTGCCCAAGGGATGTGGGGCAAGGAAAGAAGCTATCCAGGAGAAGCTTCAGCCTATCCCCTGACAGGGTGTGCTGGGACACGAGCAGCCCCCCTGCTTCCACCCTGCAGCAGAAACAGGTGGGAGTAGAGCTCTCTGCTGAGGCTTGTCGGTAGGGGAAGCATTGTTTGAGGGAAACTGGTCACAAGTCTCAATAACTGAAGGGACAACCTTGCATGCTTGCTGCCTTCCAAACCCGGGACTTCCCTGGTTGAAAAAGTGATTTTTTTTCCCCTCAAGAGGTGCTGAAGTGATATGAATCCCAGTCTCTTCATACAGTGCTAGTGGGTGTAAACTAGGGAGAACTTGGGAACCACTTCCCTAAGCAAGAAATATGTAGAATTTAGGACTCCTTTCTCTGAAATCAGCTTATCCCAAGACAGCACAAGGCATTATTTTAATCACACATTCATCCCACAAAATAAAACTTCATATTGAAATTCTCTCTTCATTTCTCCAGAAAGCTGGTGGGGGGAAAGGGGGAAACATAAAGCCTGCCTAGTGCCCCACGACCTATACCCCACAGATAGAGGGGAGATACAGTGTCCTGATTTCAAGACGCTTCACTTTGAAGAGTGTCCATGGCTTTCTCAGTCCTTACTAGAGAAAGCTATTTACTAAAGAACAAGGCTTTTACATGCTTTGTCGCTCTGTAAGGACTTCACATCCATGTGCAGAACTCTGGGGGGCACAGAAAACTGACTTGAGAGCTTCCAGAAGCCTCTCAAGCTGGAGGAACAGTGTGAACACACCACAGCAAAAAAATCTGCTGCCCTAGCCTGTGCAGATTGTGTGTGTGCTTTCACTTTTTCAGGGTCTTCAAAAGATTGCTAGAGGAAAAGAAGCAATTATGCCAGCACATAATTAGAGGACAGGTTTTGCATTTTCTCACCCTGCTTGTTTTCCCTCCCCCATCAGCGGACATGGAGCTGTGAAGTTACTTTTTTAGACAAAACTCGTCCTCCTCAGCTCCTTCCACAGTGAAGAGCTGCTATGTTTTTCACAGGCAGCTCTGCACTCGGGAGCTTTTAAAGGGTTTCTAATCCTGGAAGGCTGTCTGACATCACCCTTCTTCTTGTCTGCTGATATTTCATACAAGCCTCACATTTCCTTAATGTTTTTCAGAGCCACCAATTACTGCAGCAATCTTGTGTTCATGTTCTGGTTTTGAGCTTTTTTTTTTTTTCCCTGATGCTTTCCTGGCTTGTATCCCAACAGGCTGCTCTCTCTCAGGCGTGTTTTGTGCCAAGGGTTAAGCTGGAGTGGCTTGTTACAAAAGAAGGAAAAAAAAAACAAAAAAAACAAAAAACCAAAGGCAAAGAAGTGGGAGGGAGGAGGTTGGTTGGTTGGTTTTTTGTTGTTGTTTTGGGGGGTTTGGGGGTTTTGTTTTGGTTTTTTTGTTGTTGGGTTTTTTTTTCCCCCTAATTTTCTTCATTGACTTCAGGCACCACGTGATCAGGAAGCCTGGAACTCTTTCCATTTCCCTTCCTCACTGAAGGGAAACATTGTGTAGCTGTTGCCCTGCCACCAGTGGGACGGGCTGTGGCGGTGCTACGTAGGAGGATAAAAATAACCGAGATATTTAAGGCCGGCTGTGGAATCCCAGTGCAGGCAGAGCGAGTTTGGTCAGCGGCCGAGCTCCACCAGCCCCATAATCTGCTGCATATGATGCAACTGCAGATTTATGCCTGGCAGTGCTGGTGAAAGAGATAGACCTTGGGGAGGCACAGAAGAGGAGAAAAAAAAAAAAAAAGNNNGAAAAAAAAAAAAAAAAAAGGAAAAAAGGACTGCAGAGAGACTTTCATCCTCTTTTAAAACATTGTTTCTAGCACAGCTTTCAAAAAGTGACTTTTCCCTGAGTTTCATGCTTGCTGCAGGAAAGAGGGTTTGGGGCTTGCTTGGCTTCAGGTGTAAGGCAGTACAACAAGGCTTTGTCCTGGGGTTTTGTAGGGGATAACATCACTTGCCTCTTGAGAAGGAGGGGCTGGAACAGAACTGTGTTGCCTCTTTAGGCTCTTTTCGCCAAATCTTATGTGACTGAGTGCAACGCACATCTTGTCTGTTGATTAAAATTAAGTAGATTAAAAAAGCAGCCAGCCCGCAAGGCTCATGCAGAAATAAGTAGAAATGGCAGGTTTTGTTTTTGGTTCTTTCACAAGTCACAGCTGTCAGAAACCTTAAAAGGTGTTTGGGGTTTTTTTCCTATTTCTTAGGCTTGTTTTCATACTGTACACTAGCTGTACACTTTCCAAAGTGTGACACAGGACAGAGTCTGCCACACCTGCAGTACTGAGAAGAGTGTGGCATTGCCAGGACAGCACCTTTTTCTTTAAAACTGTTCTGACCAGCAAAGCAGTGCCACTTGAGTTTTCCTTTGCCCATCTGTGCCAGGGACATTGCAGGTGAGAAAGCAGAAAATGTCATGGTTTGGTCACTCCTGCAGTTTGGAGGAGAACCTCCTCGCCTGCACCAGCACATGTCACCTCTCCTTCAGTTAGGGTTGTCAAGAGACAGAAAGGGACCAAGGAGACATTTCACCCTTAGTGCCAACCTCCCTGGTACTAAACAGGACAGTGGCAGTGAACCCACTCACCCTGACGGGGTTGAAGTCTTTGAGTAGCCTCTGAATTTCCATGAGGTGGTTTCTTCTAAAAAGAAAACACAAGGTCCCATAGCTCCTTGTTGGACTGCGGAGTAGCCTCCTGTCCTATGGAGGGAAATCAGCTGTAAACCTTGGTGAGGAGCAGAGATTGATCCTGAGGTTATTTCTCCTAAAATGCTCTGATAAATGTTAGCCAGAGTACAAAAAAATCACTGTACTTGGTTTACCTCTCAATTTCCCATTCCACAATCTATAGGACCCAATGTAATAAGAATGGATTTTAGGGAAGCTGTGACAATTGTTGGACACAAACCTAAGCTTTGTTTATTGCTTATGCAATCCTGTGGGTTTATTTCAAGGAATTAAGAGTGACAAGGGGAATGGAGTTTAAGGGCATTTGTGAGGGATTTCACCTGCCTGGACTTTCTGTTTGTTTTTCCAAGTGCTTATAGTTTTACTGTGTCATGTTTTAGGTTCATTTTTTCAAGCTGAGTGAAACACTGGAACTAGACAGAAAATCAGACTAATAAGAGGAATGGCCAGAGCCTCTGATTTCAGCCTTACCAGTAGCCTTCCATGTAGACACTCCTATAATCACTCCCATTTAACTAAAGAGTATTTGACAATCACTGAGACTAAATGAATTTTGATCTAATAAATTCTTTATTACACTGGGAAATATTATCCCCACTTTATATAAATATGGAGCAGCACAGGAGGAAGAACAAAGACCCAATGCCCAATCATCCACATTAAGTCCCTCCAGTTCCATTTGGAAAATAATTTTACACATCTGGTGTAAGTAGCAGAGCTGGGCTTTCACCCTGCCTTGATGCTTGTCACTTGGCTCCTTGGCACTGGAGGAGTATCTTACACACATCTAAGTACAAATCTGCTGGATGGAATGTGATTCCTTCCTTCCTTCCTTCCTTCCTTCCTTCCTTCCTTCCTTCCTTCCTTCCTTCCTTCCTTCCTNNNNCCCTCCCTGGAGAGGCAACTGCAGCACCAACTCTTCCTGCATGAGGAGGAGGCTGATATGTTCCTCAGTTGGGAGGAGCCATGGGAAACAACTTGGTAATTCAGTCTGTTGAATGCAGGCATCTGAAGCAATTCCAAACTTTTCTGGAAGCTGGCTAAACGTCTGGGTTCGTCCAGCCAAATGGAGCACCACCTAGCTATATAGAGCTGGCTAGGGGCTTTTAATGAGACCACAGCCTTGTTTGCATCACTGATGGCCACTCCCAGACATTGCAGGTCCTGCTGTCAGGGGAGCAGGACGTGGCTGGGGAAATCGACATCTCCTTGACTTCTCCAGCAGGAGCCGCAAGTTTGGTCACATAAAACCAACTCATCAGTCCACCAGGACCACTGTCAGCCTCCTCTGGTGCTGGTAGGCATTCTCTGGTGAATTTTCCTCCCCTCAGTTAAGGTGTCATTAGCCTCAGGCTCCCTCCACTTTTGCTGTTAAGTGGGTGACAGAAGCTGCACAAAGTGTGCCACACAAGCCCACAACTCCCCATTTTCCCTTCCTGGGGGATGAAGAACTGCCTAGATTGCCCCAGCAGATTTAGCAGATGGTATCTGCCTGCACCAATGTCCTCCCAGGTGAACTGCACCTGCAGGGAGATTGGTGTTTGGAGGCACCCAGCTCTTGCACCACTGGCACATTTCCATCCCTCAGTGTTTGCATAACACACCTGCCATGCTATCAGCCCATGGAGACACTTGGCAATTAAAAACTTCACCCTGGGCTCCCATACCCTGCAAAAGAGGATGGCAGGCAGGGATACGTGTGTTTGGGTGCTGTCATGCAGCCAAACCTTCCCTGCAGCAAACACAACACATCAAGTTCCACATGCTTCAGAGTTTCAGAACAAAAGTTTAATACAAAGTTAATTAGCCCCATATTTTTAGCAGTAGTAAGAAATTATAATGTCTCAGAGCTTTTCCCACTGATATATTTTCCAGTTGGTGCTCCCATCACACCTTTACTAAATGGACAACAACTCCAAAGCCATTGACAGCTTGAGCCATTCCCCTTTTCTTTTCTTTCACATGTAGCTTGCCATGCTGTTATAATTAAATTTCAAAGTTCAAGTCTCTGCAGTTGTTTTCTTTTTCTGGCATTGTTTTCCACCCAGTAGCCAGCACAGCTTAGCACAAACCAAAGTTACCCACACGGAGGTTAACAGGCCTCTCTTCTTCCTATCAGGTGTCCTGCTCTGCTGCTGAAAGATAAAACTCAGTGTTGTGTCATGTGAACTTGGCTAACAGGACATTTCTTTTTACTCTGGTGCTCTATTTACCCTGATATGGTAAATATCAAGATATCTGGCTGCTCTGCATCTTACCAACTATGTAGCCCTGGTTGTAATGCTCAACTTCTGTGATTTGTCTTTGGCCATGCTTGCAGTAATCTCCAGGCTGCAGACTCCATGGAGAGGGTATCTCTCACGGTCTCTCTCCCTCTGGGTGTGCACACAAGCACAAGAGAATCAAATTGCATGGAGAACCTCCTGTTGCCACGGTTAGTCACCATGGTTTGGAGACAAGGTCAGCTGCCCAGAAGGAAGAACCCCTTGTTAGAGAGTGAAGAAACCTCTGTTTCCCCCTCAGCCTCTTTTAAGGAAGTTGCATCTTGGAGAAGCCAGGTTTGCTTTTTTATTGACACCATTGTGATTTCTCCCCTTTTTGGCTTCCCTCATGCTTTGAGGCAGAGCCCAGCCTCCTCAGCACCTTACCTTTGGAGAAATAAATGTTCTTTGGCATGAAAGGGACTTGCTGTGCTAAGTCTTCCATAAAGCTTTCCAGCCAAAAGCAGGCTGAAACACATCTAGACATTTCAGTGTTTCCCCCAGAGGTGGCAATCAAGCAGAAAAAACTCCCAGTTCTTGCACATCCATGTCCTATAAGGAACTGCCTTCAACCATTGTAAATAAAGCAAAGGTATGATTTTCAGCTGATTTCTGTTACTGAAGTTCCAGTGAATTGAGCCGCCCTAGGATAATTTACACCAGATGAGCATGTGCTCTCAACATACATTACACTATAGCCCAACAGGATGGTCTCAGTTTGCCTTGGTGGAGGAGCTGCAGGAGTGGAGAGTTAGGTTTGCTCATGTCTAGGAATGATGGGCTGAAAAATCCCCGAGAGTGAGGAGATAGATAGGAAAAAGAAGGAATTTGGTTATTAGGCATTCTTATTTCCACTGATTAGGGTGGGAAAGAGCAGACTGTGTGAGAAAGACGCTTCCCTACACCCATTTTTGGCAGCTTTTGATTGGCCCCTGACCAGGCATTTATTAAAACAGCCTCATAAGTTGCGGTCTCACTAAAGAACAATACAAAACCAACAAAATGTTAATATATTCAATCTGTTCCTGCTGAGATTTCTGCCTCCCCGCCTCCCTGATTACTAGAGAAGGGGAGGTGGGGGGAAGGTGTGGAGGAAGAAAGAGGAGGGGGGAGAAGAAGAAAAAGAAGCATTTGTATTCCCAGCCTCAGCTGACATATCTGCCGTAGCCTCCTGGAGTTTTTGTAATTAGAACAAAGGGTCCTTGGTACAGGAACTGTAATTGGTTTTGAGTGTTCATAAATTTTAACTCAGCCCAGGTTAGGCATCCAAGCAAATTCAAAGCACTGACAGAGCTGGAACCCTAGGAGGAGAACTCCAAGAGATGATAAAGGGCCTTCAAAAGAGGGTTGTGGATTGCATCTGATACCAGAAACCAAAACCTACTCCAGACTGTTTTCCTCAGGAATCCATAAGAAAAACCGTGCTGCAAACACTTGTCAGCCAGAGGTCTAGGATAAGCTGAACTTCAGTGAACGGAGAGGGGAACAGGGAGGGAATAAATATTTCGGCAAACAAAACCCCCAGGGCAGGAAGCTCCCCAGTGACGGAGCTTCTGAATGCTGACTGGGAGGTGGGAGGGATGTAAAACAACCCCTCTTGCTGAAATTTAGGAGGGCGGTGCATCCCAAGCCTGCTGCCAGAACAGGTTTTGGGATTCAGCTTCTCCAAGAGCTTGAACCTACTCCAGACAGGCAGCTCTGCAGCGGTAACTCAGAGAGGCCAGGACCTTCCCTCCATGTCCACACACCCAGACACACCACTGTCCTCATCCTTGTCCCTCAGAGACCCCCTCCAGACAACACTGTGCCCAGTCATTGTCTGGAGAGGACTGGCTGGAAGCAAGCCTGTGCCATGCCAAGGCATGTGCAGGCAATTAAAGAGCAGAGATGATCATGACAAGTGCTCAGGCCCATGCTGGAGCTCTGCTGGGTTTACCAGTGCGGGCAGATGTGGCAGCACCAGCTGCAAAGCAGCATTTCCATGGGAAAAGGATGAGGCCGAGAACACACAGGAAGAAGAATGCATTTGCAGCCAGTGTCTCTGGTAACAGTCTGGGGCTCTTTTCTCTAAGGTTAACATTTGCTTGCTTGAGAAAAACAATGCTGCTGGGGCTCTGCAGGCGAGATGTTGTTGTGGTGGGTCAGCCGGATCCACAAACAACAGTTCCTTTTTGGGTGGGATTTTCACATCTGTTCTTCCCTGCCCTGAAACTGATTTCACTTGGACAAAGCTCAGACAACACTGAGTGCTTTCAGAAGTCTTCCAGCACTTCTCAGCTCCAGTAGCAGCAATGAGGCCTTTGCATGGAGAGCACACAAGTGATGAAGAGTGTGCAGGACTGGGGCCTACCTCCATTTTGTTATCAAGAACTATTATTTTTTGGGTTGTGGATTATTTTCTAAAGTTTTTTTTTTTTTTTAGATATTACTGAAAAGTTTCTGTAAACAAATCCACGTGGTGGAGTTGGAAGGAAGCTGGGCTGAAGGCAGGAGTGGTGTTTGCGATGAAAGTCACGTAGCTCTGGAGAGAGGTGCTGAATGTTCCTCTGCCTTTCTATTTGGAAAAATTTCCCTGTTCAATCACCCACACTCTTTTTTAATGCCAGATCTCAGTGGGAGATTTGGCATAGGAACTTCCAAGTTCATAGTGGCTTATTTATTAAGAGGGTTTGATCTTGAAAAATTGAACACATCAACAATATCACCCCTGCCTGTAATCCCTTGGTGAGGTGGAAGTGGACAAAAGAAAGCAATTGAAGCAAATTCCTTGGTGGTTCATTCATTTCTTCCTTAATCCCTTGTGTACCTGGTTCAAGGACTTTTTCAGCCTGAAGAAAGGGTGAGGTTTTTGGTCACTGAGGTGCATCACCTAGAAATAAATAACACACTCTTATTACTGCAGTTGGCCTTTTCTCAGCAGCTCCCACAGCCCAGTCTCCCAAGAGACAAGCTCATGTCAGGCATGAAGAAACAGCTGCGTCTATCCATGAGAATGCCCCATCCCACCTATTCAATTGAAGCCATGGGCTGGAAGCATCTTGTTATCTTGCATGATCAGGTGCAAACTGGCAGCAAACACACTGACTCTGCATAAGGTGGCTTGGAATGCTGTAGGAAAGCAGAGCAAGAGGGAGCAGCAGACCTCCCTGAATTCCTAGAAACAACTCTGCAGTTGGTAGGACTGCTCATGGAGGCTGAAGGAGAGCACTGGGAAGCAGCTTTTCCAGTGAGTAGGCTTCTCTTGCCACAGGTTGGTGGCCACACTGTCCATGTTACTTTACACTCTTCTGCTGCAGCCTAATCCCAGCCTGAAACTTCTACCTGCATCCTGGTGGGCAGTGTCAGACAGCCTCTTAGATAAAAGGCAAGCTTTAGGAGGGACAGGGAAGCTGTCAGCTGGTCATCACACCTGAGGCATTTTATGGAAGGCTCCATTACTAGAGGAGCTTTAGACCTTTTCACTGCTTTATACAATTTTTCACTGCTACAGTTCTAGAAGGTGGCAGGGATGGTGATGAGAATCCAACACTTTGGGGGTTTCTTCCTAGGAAACCACCATTTTGGGCTGTGATCAAGAATGTAAAACAATTTACATTTGTAAACATTTACATTTGTAAACCAGGCAGGAAGAGCTTTGGGTTTTTCTCAGTCTTATATTTCCATTTTCCATCCATTTTACTCTCTCCCTCCTTAGAAGAGGGCATTTCAGGCTTTTCTCTGGCATCCTGCAATGTTTTGCTCCATAGCAGCAGTAGGAAAGAGTTCTCACTGTTTGCATTCGAGGCACGACAGGGGACCCCAAACTGGGAAGCTGGAAAAGGCCACACCAGCACCTCCAGCCATGAAGGTCTTCTCATGTGACTTGTGGAAGCATCTGACTGCAGACCATGGCTTTCAAATTTTGGGACCACGTTTGCTGAATTCAGCCATTTCAGCCGGTGTCTGCACATCAAATGAATTTCTTAGTTATCAAGAACCAACAGATTGTTTCTCAGAAGATTGTTTACTTCAGACTCCTCTCTTTNTTTTCATGAGTGGCTTGTTGCAAATAGTCATAAATTCTATCATGTTGGGTTCCAACCCTGGAGTGATCTTTGTCTGGACTTCAATGGGGCTTTGCATGGGGGGGGCCTGGCCACACAGATCTCAATGCAGGATTGGGCAATTGTTAGTTACATAAGTCATATGATGTTGTTTCTGTCCTCTGACTGGCTGGCTTATGTAACTACAGAACAATAGCATGCATTTGAATATAAAGGCAAAAATCATGCCTCGTTATTTGTTCTTCGTGAGAGCCTGTTCAAGGGCTGGATTCTGCTGTCTGTGCAAGCTATAAAGATATTTTCTTTGACAGTCTATTGGTTTGGGGAGGACATCTGGAGTAGGTGACATTAACAGAGCAACTGAGATGATCTCTTGTGGGTTCATCTGAGGACTATTTAAAACACTGGGCTCACATATTCTCCCCAGTAGCAGCTGAAAAAGAACAAAACCCAAAGAGAGTAGCTCATGAAGTCAGGCCATTCAGCGACCTGAGCCCTTGACTGCAATGCAACTGCACTAGTTCACACCTTATAAATGTCTGACCATTGAGTTTATGGTTTCTCTTATTCCATTTTAGGGGAATAAAAAGACTTAAAAGCATGACCAGAGATAAAGGTGTACAGGGAAGGGCAAAACATTAACTTAATGTCTGTGTGCTTATTTGTAAACCTATTTTCCCCACTTTCCACATTTGCTAAAATCTCAGTGTGATTTCTATTCAGAGAGGGAAAATAGGAATTCACAACTTTTGTTTTCACTTGATGCCTTATTTTTGTTCATCTGGAAAATTCATCTCCAGAAGATTTTATCACAGTCTCCTGTGATAAAATGGTTGTATTTTATCACAATACAACTTGTGATTGTATCACAAGTTTTCAGTTCTGGTCTTGTTTTGGTTGTTTGGTTGGTTTTTTTCTCCTAAGGTCCTTCTTCTTTGAGTCATGTGATTACATAAGCATTCCCTATTTCCAGTGTTTTAGAAGTAAGTTTCTAGTTGGCATTGTCACAGAGAAAAGGCTGAAAACATAAACCCTCAAGGCTGAGAAAGAGAACACAAAATTTACCATTTTTTTTTTAACTTCATGATTTCTCAATCTTATGTTTTTTGAGGACAGTCTGAGCAATAAGCTTTAAAAGCCAAGTACTGACAATACTAAAGCAGAATTAAGAGGAGACCTCTGCTTAAGTTCATACAGCATGACCTGATACTCTTCCAGACGCTTGGGAGGTGTCCCCATGCAGCAGACAGGTACTTTTCCTAAGTCTTTTGTGACAGTATAAAACCATTATAACCTATTCAAAGTGATTTTTCTCCTTAAAGCTGTCAAATTTTAGCAAAAGTACACAAGCTTCAACAGCTCAGAAAGTGTTGTTTCAATCCACATAATGGATTGAAATAACAATGGTGTAAATACCTGTTCTTGTCCTTTGCAGTCTCTACTGTAAATATGGGGTTTGGAGGGGACATTGAACACATCTACCCAAAATTCAGGAGTTCACAGATGAATATCTCATGCCATCCTCAAGCCTCTTTGGATTTGCTCTACAAATAATTCCCATCCCAGTGAGTTCCTAAGTTTTCAGTTTCTGATCTGAAGTCACACATGCTTTTGCAGCAGGTTATGCCTTGCAATGTTCAGCACAGATGTGGAAGTGTTGTCCTTTATCTCCTTAAACCTTAGCATTCTCACATTCTAGAACTTGGAATTGCCAAGAACTTGCTTTTAATCTTTTTTTATTCAGATGCTACTAACAGAGACCTACTCAAGCCACTCTGCTGGCAGCAGAAAGGACAGTTCTGGTAGAAGCTGTGCACCTTCCTCATGGCTTGAAGGAAGGTGGCCCCAGCCAGCGTCAGAGTGAACTGTGTGCATTGTGGTGACAGAACTTCCAGTGATGAATATAAATGGGGCCATTCCTGGAAACCCCAAAAGCTGCTGCAAGCCAGAACAGGGAGTAAGAACTTCTCAGGGGAGATGTGCCTGCTCCTTTGAGATTTCTCTCCCAAAAACAGCACCTCTCATCATGGCAGAAGAGAGAAAAGCCTTTTCTAGGCACCACAGGACCTCCATGGCCACCAGCCAGTGAGCTGTAAGTTTTAGGACAACATGGCCATGTGAACAGGTGAAGAATCAGCAAACAGCATTTCTTCACTGCTCAGACACATGCAATCAAGCCTTTGCATCTCTACCAGCTGCCTTCTCACAGCTGGCTGCATGCACACATATTCTCCTAAGCATATGAGAGGCAATGCATGTTACCCAAAACCTTTCATTACGACCAAGGTCACTTTTTGGGGATCTCTGCTGACGCATTGAACTCCATGAAGCCACGATAAGTTACAAAGCCAAAGTTCCAGGGACTGTGCAAGAGATGCACAGACAGCACTGTTAAAAGGACAATACAGTGTGTTTATGGGATTGGGGGCAGTGTTGGTGGTAGGGGAGTTGGTTAGTGCATCATTCCTGGACACTTATGAGATGCTCTGCAGAAGAAGGAATTACTTTCTCCACCTGAATGCTATTTTAATAACTTTGAAATGTCTTCCTTAGATGTCTCATCATTGTTCCCATAGTTAGAAACTGATTAATGGCACACCCCTTGAACACATATCTGGGCACATGTACAAAGCCTTTTTAATAATCCCTAACAATGGCCAACAGCTGGTCACAAAACCAGATGATCCTCCACCCTTGTAAACTCATGCTCACCAACAATAAAAAACCCTTCTGGCTACTAAAAAGCCTGGTGGAACAGATGAATCTTGTTATGGACTGGATTTTATAAATAAAAATTAAAAAGAGGCAAGCATTTTAGCATGTGCTTTCATGGGCTGAAAACACATAGGTTTTACATTCTTGGAGGGTCAGCTGCAAAATCTGATTTTTGGAGCTAAACTTCATCTTCCAAAGACTTCTTTAAATACATTGCTGTGTTGGGTTGTTGAGGGGAGGGGATGATTTGGGCTGGCTGATTTGGGTTTTGGTTGGGTTTTTTTTGTTTTGGTGGTTTTTTAAGTGTTTGTTTGTTTGTTTGTTGGTTTGGTTTTTTTGGTTGTTTGTTTTTGCAAATTTTGTGGTAGACACAGTACAGCAGTCCCCCTCTCCTTTGGGGCAGGAGTTTTGTGTTGCTGCCACTTGCAGGCAGAAATCTTGGGAATGGGCTGAAAGGCTCTTCTCTCCAAGCCCTTCCACAGCACCCCAGGCAGGCAGCCTGAGCACATCAGCCCAGTCCTACATCCTGCCCACACCCTACAGAAGGTCTGTGCTTACTGCACCTTGAAACCCATNAAAGAAAGAAAGAAAGAAAGAAAGAAAGAAAGAAAGAAAGAAAGAAAGAAAGAAAGAAAGAAAGAAAGAAAGAAAGAAAACCTCTAAAGAAGCCACTTTTGTTTGTTGTTAGCAACTATTTAATGTCAGGGCTAATTCGCAAGTTTAATAAAATCAGGCTTTGTTGGAGATTCAACACCTTCAATTATGGCATTAAGAACTCACAGTAATTGCTCCTCAGACCTTCCAAAAATCCTTCAACAAAGTGTGTGCGTGTGTGAGGAGGGGGAGGCCAGCCTTCAGTCTAAATCTAATGTTTTAAAGATTATTTATTCTTTTTTAAATAAACAAAGCAAGCAGAAAACCCCTAATTGTAGTAATGATGAGTTCTATGGTGTCAGGCCCTCATTATACAACAAGAAGAAACAAATGAAAGAGACGAGAAAAATTCTGTTAGTCACCTAAGTATGAGTCCTTTGTTAGTGGATTTCTGCAGGGATAAACAAGGAGTTTTCACAGCCTAGGTATGCCCAAAACAAGATTTTTAGGAGTAAGGAAGCAAGGAAATTGACTGAAATCTTAGAACAAGCTTTATTTTTACTGCCCTGGGCAGGATTTAGAGAAACATCAGCCTCCGCTTCATCAAGTCCTGACATAGCTGAGCCCAGCACCTCATTACACTGAAAAAGATCTTTATTGATACAAAAAATGGCTGATTATTTACATTCCTGATGACCACGCAGGAAGCTGATACAGTGAGGAGTAAAGATTGGGGGAAAAGGCTTTATTCCTGTGGAAAAACATCCTTCTCCTTCAGGGACCAGTCGTTTGGTGGTTTTTTGAGCAATAAAAAATGGACAAGAAACACTTGAGCAGTGTTATGGCACGGCTAAGATCAAGCAGAGCCACATTCCTGCTTCCTGTGAAAACAAGGGGTATCTAGTCCTTTGTAACTAGAGAGACCAGGTTTGGATTCTTTCCCTGCCCGGCCCCCCCCACCCCCCCGCCCCCTTCTGCCCCGTTCTCAATCCTGCCCTTGTAGTCCCTTGAAAGATACATTCAAGGCTCATTTACCTTCCACTCAGCCAGGTAAGAGATTTCCCCACTGCAGGAAGGGGATTCCTTCCCTGTTTTTAGGGGAGACAGGCAATGCCATGGCCTGTCTGAGCATTTCAGCAAAGCCTGGCACACATCAGAGCAGTCCTGGGATCACTGAACTACAGCAGGGACATTGCCAACCTCTGCCAAATCCACGGTCTCAGGCAGCTCCAATTCTTATGTCAGAACACATTTGCTTCCTTCTGCAATGCATTGCCATTCCCAAAGTTTTGTTGAGTTCGGTGAAAGGTACCTTTGAACAAATTTTATTTCACATGATACATCCTAGAGATTAAAACATCTCATAGGTCGATAACCCAGGGTGTTTACAACTGCTCATGAGTACTTAAAGTTGCCAACAAAGAGTTTTCAGTGAAACAGTTGTTCGGATTTTTTGTTTGGTTTGGTCTTTGTTTGGTTTTTCTTTTTCAGCAAGCAACACCATGCAAGTGCACTGGTGGGATTTTGTCCTGTGGTTTTTTTTGCTGTTACTGACCTGTTTGTAATCCCAGCCACAGGCACTGACAAAACACCCATGCTGTGCTGAAGGTGGAGAAGTTGCTAATAGTTCCATCCACAACTTTTGGTCTGGCATGGACCACACAGAGAGAGAATCTTGTAAGAAAGAGCCAACCTGCCACAGGCCCTCCAGAGAGCTCCTTTCCTACCTGAGAGAGGCTCCACATGCCATGGAAGAAAGGGGCAGATTTTGGGGCCAGGTGTGAGGGTGGGCTGGGACAGGGGGAGGCTGCCTTTGAAAGACCTCATGGAAAGTACTACTTGGCCAATGAGTATTTGAATGGATCCAGTGATATCTTTTTCAGTTAAGCACAGAATGACACTTCCAGGGATTTGATTTCACCCTCCAGCTCTGACAACAGCTCCACAGTGGCATTTGAAGTGCCTCCTCAGGGCAGCATCCCCTGGAGTGTCCTCATCCCTATCTCCTGTGAAAAATTCTGGGAGTTAGGCACCTCCATGATATTTAGATGATTACCCCTTGCAGGTGTGATTCTCATATAGTTTCAAAACTGCAAAATGGGGATGGTTGTGCATTGTTTGGCAATCTCCTCATCCTCTTCACCCTTCAGTCAGATTTAGCCCAGTTAGAAACTGGTTTCACTCCTGGTCTATGATTTCCCATAGAGAGGAGGAGGAGGAGGTGGAAGCCAGGGTAAAGCCTCTCTGATCTGACCTCACATGGGCTGGTTTCTAGCCAAGTCATGAACACCAAAATAAAGAGTCGGCTGCACCTGCAGGTACCTTCAAGTTCAGCACATGTTTGTTGGACCTTTGCATGATTTTAAATTAGCTGCTGATGCATTTTATTTACACTGAATTTAACTTAATGTGCTTGCTTGCTAACTTCCTGCTTATCTGGATACCACATAAGCATATGCCCAATCCAATTACAAAAAGAATGAGAAATACAGTGAATGCTACACATTTTAAGGAGCATAATAAATTAACAGTGCTGTGGCATGTACCTGCACATGTGAGGGAGAAAAAGAACAAACCAACCAACCAAAAACCAACAAACAAATAAACAAACAAAAACCCACAACAAAACAAACAAACAAAAAACTACACACACACACAAAAAAACCAAACAACCCCCAACCTAGCCAACCAAAAAGTAGAGCTGAATTCCCACAGCCAATTAATTAGAAATAGTATGTCCCTTGCAAGACTCACATGAGCCTTCCAAGATGAAACTCTTCACTTAACAGCAGCTGAAACCTCTTGCCACACTGAAAGAGGAAGAGATCTGTTACAGAGGAGTGGGAAGAAATGTGGAAATACTAGCAACAAGCAGGCTCTTGTGGAGTGTGCTGAGTACTGAAGAGCTAGCTGAAAGGTAGTGCAAACTATAATAAGCAGCTGCAGCTCCCAGGTCTCCTGAAAGAAAGAAAGAAAAAATTCACAAAATTCACAATTGTCACAATTTTCTACCACTTGAGTAAACCATTTTGGATAGCAGTGAGGCAATGCTACTTGTATGAGGTTGGGAGTGGTGGCTGTGCCTGTCTCTAGGGAAAGGAAGAGGGTGAACTCAGAGGCCTGAGTGATTCCACTGCTAAATGAATCAGAACCTGAGGGAAGAGAAAAGGTATGTGGTAAAAAATCATTGAAGCAGAGTCAGGGAAGATTGAGAGAGAGTATGAGTAAAACAGAGAGAGGAATGTATGATTCAGCCTGTTACTTATTGCTCCTTTTAGCTGCCAGAAACATTCAGAAACATGAGTGTATTTCTCATATATACAGATATACATATATATATATATTTTTAAAAATATATATGTATATATTTCTGATAAGTATATAGATACATGGATGGGAGCATAACGGGGCCCTCAGCCCTGGGTGTCCCTGACTGCAGAGAGGGCTCTGAGCAGGGCCCACGCTCTGCTCTGGGGCCCAGCAATGGCACCAGAGCAACAGGGAGGAACTGATGCCCAGGAAGTTCCACCTGAACATGAGGAAGAACTTCTTCCCTGTCCAGTGAGCAAGCACTGAACAGATTGCCCAGAGAGGTTGTGGAGTCTCCCTCACTGGAGATATTTCAGAATCTGGACATAATCCTGTGCCACGTGCTCTGGGATGACCCTGCTGGAGCAGGGAGGTGGGACCAGATGACCCACTGTGATCCCTTCCAACCTGACCCATCCTGGGATTCTGTGACAAGTAGAATCTCTTATTCATGAGTGGTTTGCCATCTATAAAGCAAATAAATTCCATGGAGGTGCTGCCTTGAGGATGAAATTGCCCTAACTGCACCTGTGAGGCTGAATTCCCCAGCTTCTCCTGAAAAGGCTGGGCCCTGGCTTGTGTTTTTCAGCCAGGGAAGGGATTCTCTGCAACCACACTGCCTGGCCAGCATGGGGAGGGAGTTGGGTAGGCAGATGAGCCTTGCTGGGGCAGCCAGGGCCCTTGCACAGGGAGATCTGTTTGCAGAGAAGTTGATAAGGCACTTGTAAGAGTGAGACACCCACTGCTCACAGTGATTTCACCTCCTCCTCCCCTCATGCCTCAAGATCAACACCAGCAATGCTGCCAAGCCTCTAATTACATTTTTTAAATCCTGTCAGGTCGTGAGGATGTGACAAGCTCTAATTGTGGAAGAGTGTTTAGGGAGACTGGTAATTACACAGTCATTAAGCCATTTAAACACACCACGGTCTCTTTTGCAAGGCAGTGCTGGGGCTGGCTCCCTCCCAGCAGCGACACAAACAAACACGGGATTTAGATGAGAATTGGTGATCAGCAGGTAACAAAAAATAACTCCTCACTCCATTGCTGGCCAGCAAGGCTCCTCCCAGGCCAGGGCTGGCTGTTGTAGCTTTCCCAGCTGGAAAATCCACGACAAAAGAGGGACCTGCAGGGAGCTCTCACCCTGGGTGCCCATGTGGCCTCCTGTCTCAATTCTCATCCAACAACATTCTGCTGCCAGAAAATCTGCTGAAAATTTTGCTGAAATTTGCTTTTAGCCTTAAAAGTACTCTAGGTTGACTAAAATGGCTTTTTAAAATTCTTTTAGTTCTACCAGGATATATTCCCCAGCCTTTATTTTCTTTAATCACCTTGTTTGCTAAATGAAAGTGCTCTGAAGAAAACAAAGCAGAACTTCTCTTGCCTGTGTGGGAGGAGTGGGGAGTAGATGTCATTAAACCAAACTCTCCCCTGCCTACATCTCAGACCTTGTGACATGTCAGATCACAGCCCCTGGACTTTTATTCAGCTTTCTCAGTTTCTTTGACATCCACTTTTATACCTACTCCCCTCATAAAGGTCAGTTACCTAACTAATATAGCAGACATTTTCCAGATTCAAAGTAGGATGTAGGGTGACCTATCAGGATGCAAATCTCAAGTATAGTAAAAGCTTCAGAGGGAGAAGCTCCAGCAAGGACGAGTTGAGAAGAATTTTTTCAAAACAGACTTGGCCCGAAGACCAGATGATTTAATACTGTCCAATAAGAAAAATAGTGGTACTTACATAAAGAGAAAGTGGAATAAGATCAGCTTAGATGCCTGAATTAGCCACAAAGATGTGTACTAAAGGCGTTTCAAGCAAATTGTTGGCTTCCAGCTCCACATCCTAGAGGAAGGGAATGCCTTGGCAGCTCCTGCATCCCAAACTGTCAGCCTAGGAAGCAAATTTAACCCTGAGGAGTCTACCTTTCTGTCTCCTCTCAAAACTACAGGGTGAAGCTGCTGCAGCACCATGGCTTTAGCAGGTGAAGGGGGACGTCCTCATGTGCCCTGACATCACCAACCACCTCTGGGAAGACAGATGACCGTGTGCTGTCCTCTCTGCAGCTCTGTGCCCGTCCTTAGGAGGCAAGGGACATGCCCTGGAAGGGGGATGGATCTTGGGGGTCTGGGCCAGCTGCTGCTCCTCTCTGCAGACCAGGCACCCAGTGCTGCTCACAGCCCTCCCTGCCTTCGCCAGGGAATGGGAGCCACAAGGCACCTGTGTGGGAACTGCTGCTGGCAGAATAAATAGCAGTGCCCTGCCAGAAAGGCAACATGTCTTTCTGCATCGTGCAAAACTCCATCTGGACAGTCAGCCCTCAGGTAGACTGAAAGTATCCTTTATTTTTGCTGTGGAGCCATGTGTACAACTCCAGGAGTCCTGTGACACTGGAAAAGTGTAGCGTAATTTTATTTGTTTACTCTGTTATCACAAGAGCTGCCTCACTGAGCCCTACCAGAAGGAGAGCCCTCTTTTGATGTAAACCTGTTTTGAGTGAGAGTAGGGAAGTCCTAAAATAAAAAAAGATTGGTTCCAATCCAAACTCACATGACAAGAAAGGAAAAAATAATATACCCGAAAAAGGAGATGCACATTATTCCCACATGTGCAAGAGGGTATTAAATCGAGCAGTGACGAACTTTAACCAGAAGCACAGCATTACTCAGAGTAGCTTGTCCAAGCCTGCAGAAATCATGGTCAGAGAGTCTCCCAGCTGGCAGAAGTGGACAGGGGGTGCCAAGAAAGACAAGTCCTTGCTAGTACAGCTTTGTGTGGAGGATCCTCTCATGAACGGTTTCAATAAAGACTTAATTGATTGTTCTGGAGTTCGTCAGACTAATAAACATTTATAGCCCTGAGTCAGGCATCTAGAACACATTCCATAAGGCAGTTAGAGGCTGCTGCACAGGGCAGCCAGACGCACGTCTGTCATGTGCCGGTGACGTCCATTCATCATGCACTAGTCATGCAGCAAGTCAAACCTTCAGAGAAAGTGGAATCCCTGCATCTGTTTCACCAGCCAGGAGGTAGAATAATCACTGTCCTCCAGGCCAGCATTTGGGAGATGTCTTTTCTGCAGAACCCTGGTTCTGCAGCAAGTTTCCATGTGTGCCTTGAAGTAAATCACTTGGGCATGTCAGCACAACACTGATCAGACATTTCAGCTCTCCTGGGTTCTGGGCACAGACAGAAGCAGAGGCAAATACAAGGAAGACATGGCCATAAACATATAAATTAAGATAAAGCTATATTCTCCTACTGCTTAATCATGCAAATGTACAAATAGAGCCTGAGACAGTGACTCAAGGGAAACAATGACCTTATCAGCAGCCTTAGATAGGCCTGAGCCATAAATGAAAATAAATGATCTACTGACGTGCCTTATCATCTTCCTAGCGTCTACTGAAGAACTCAATTTACCTCTGCATATCTATATCCTCCAGCACACAGCACCAGGAGACCAGGAGAGTCTGCTGTCCCTCCACAGGCTCCCTTGGTTGCTCCAGCAGAATCTCCAGCCATTCACTGACCTGACACTGGCTTTCAGGTGGCAGCTCCAGCTTTGCACTATCAGTGTGTGTTCAGCATGGAAAACCATCTCTCCCTCCTTTTCCTCATCCCCTGAGTTACAGCCTGACCTCCTTTTCCAAACACCCTGCCATCTATTTACACCCCCAAGAAATCTCATGGTGTTTTAATCAGCCAGGTCCCCACACCCCCCAGGCAGTATGTGGGAAGATCTCTTTGTACTCAGGGCTTGAGAACCCAGACAAGCCATCCAAAATCTCTACACACTCCTTTTGGCTCCGACTCTGCTCATCCTGGCATGAGCATCTGCAGGTGACCAGGGAACACTGGAGCAGTGGGGAAATCCACAATGAAAGGAAAACTGCTGGGACAGGACAGGCTTTAGACCTCCAGCTCATGCATGTTTGAAGCTAAGCTAGGGGGCTTAAGGGGCTGCATTTGCTATCAAGATGGAGTGATTATTTCACATTTACAGGCAGGTAGTTGCTGAAATTAATTCTTTGGGAGAAAAGAAGAGCAGCACTTGTAATTTCTTGGCAATTTGTGCTAAACTAATCACAGGCTTTCTAGTTCACTGGAAGTTCAAGAATTTGGTATCTGCCTTCAGTTTCATTTGGAAGTGAAGCAAACATTTTAGTACTCTGAGAAAGGCTAATACTGAAAATTATTCTCAAGAGTTAAAAAATTTGTTTAAAACAAAAAGGGTACCTTGGGAATTTTTCCAGAATGAAAATTTCTTTTTTTCTTCGTCTTTCCAAGGAATAAGTCCTTTAGAGTCAAGACATTTAAAAATATTTTTATTTCAAGAGAAACAGAAATTGACCCAACATTTCCTGCTAGTCCTATTAATAATTATAAACATGAGACCATGAAAACCTGCAGGGGAATTTTTAAAAAGAAGTATCAGGAAAAAAGTTGCTTGCTTTCTAAATGAAAAGGCAAGGAGAGAGAAAAATGTTCTGTACCATTCTTAGAAGAAAAAAATAACAGAAAGGAGAAAAGGAATTATTTGAAACAAAATATTAAAAAAAAACTCTGCAGGACATATCAGACTTTGTTGGTCACAACCTGAGCTGGTGAGGCTGTCAGGGCTTTGACCCTCATCCCTCTGGAATGTGACACAGCTGGATGCAGCAGGGCAGGCACCTTCTCCCAAGGCCCTGGTCCAAACAGGGACGGGGTGTCCCTGGGGTGTTGTGTCTCCTGAGAGTAGAGAGAAGGTTGGATTGCACCTCCAGCAGGCACAGCATGACTTTGCTGAGTTCTGTAGCACTTTAGCAAGACCAAAGACATGGGAGACACAACAAGGTTGGTTTTCTTGTTCCTCCATGGCCATCAGCTGTATCCACAGCACTGCTGGTACCCTGGGGAATCTGCTTTATCTTGCTGGCACAGCTGTGAATGATGCATGTTTTACCCAGTTTGGGCATTATATAGCACTCTATCAGGGCTGTTTGACTTCTGAAGGGATGCCCACCACAACAGACAGCAGACATTCTAAGGACACTTTTTTTGTATCTGCTGTCACCACAGGTTGTAGGGTCACTGGCACAGGGCTCTAAGACTTTTGCCCCTGCCTGTGTCAAAGAAGGGGCTCTGCACCCCAAGAGCCCCATAGATTTCAGTGGGGCTCTTCCCAAATTCACACGCTGGGTCATCACAAGTAAGTACAAATCTGTCCCTCACTCTTCGGTTCCTGTGGTCCCTCTGGCTCTGCTCTCATGACTAAAGTCTCTACCATCGGCCAAGAAGACAGCCCAAGGCATATGGCAGTGCTTTCCAGGTGCTCAGAGTCTGTGCGGCTAAACATATAGGTAGTAGATTTCAAGAGCAGAAGAAAGGGCTGCGCTCTCTGGGGCTGGCTCCTGGTGAGACATCCGCAGGGTGTTTCAACCAACAAACCCTACATCAAGCACTAAGTAGCCAGAGGGGTGACCCTCCATCCTTCCAAAACTCATTGGAAAACCTCCCACCCCTCTCTGCCCTCTGCCTGGGAACAAATTGCACTTAGCTGTGTTTTCCCCTCAGATTCCTAATGTGTCCAGCAATACCTGTGCTTTGCAGTGAGCAGAGGCAATGACAAGTTACGGAGCATGCATCTTGGGCTGTAAGGTCAGGTTTTCCCAGGCATTTGACCTCTCTGTAATACCTGAATTAGACATTTATACCTCTTCAAACATACAAGCCCCAGCTCCTCATCAGCAGCACAGAAAACTGCTCTTTGGAGAGGCAAACAGGCAGCAGCACTCCTGAAAGTTTGTGTTGAAAGGAAAAGCTTTTTCCCAAATGGGATATTGCATGCAATGTTTGTCTGCCGTTGCTTTATCTATGTCCTGGTTGTACCTGTAGGATTCATTCCTACCTGTAGGATTCATTCCACCATGACAAGCGGACAAGGATGGGAAATGATTGGAAAGCAGAGTGAAAGTGAATTTGCTCTCTTCTTCCAGTGACTCCTTCCCCTCCCACCTCATTTCTCTGCACATTTCCACAAAGAAAGAGACAATGATAGAAACAAGTTTGATCCAGGAGAGGGACAGAAATTTTATTTTTGTTTAAAAAAGAGGAAATATTCCAAAAGAAATTCCAGGTAAAGAAAGGGAAAAAATCACTTTCTATCAAAAAACTGTCTAGGACAATACAGTTTTCAGTAGCTGTGATCCATGATTATCCCAGTATCTCCTTCCCCATCAGATGGCATTTTTAGCCTTATTTGCCAGAGACGTGCTTCAGTAGCAGCATGGCCAACTCCAGGATCAGCTCCCTGTACACTGCCCTCCTCCCCCTTCATGTATTTGGTTTCATTGATGCTAATCTGATCAGGGGCAGCTGTTTGTAAAGGCAATGCAGGAGAGACCCCAGGAGGGGGGATGACTGATGCCAGTCCCCTCAGGGGGAAGCAAGCCCAAGCTGAATCCTCGCAGCAGGGGAAAGACAGAGGATGCCCCTCAGTGCAGAAGCAACCATGGCATCTACACAGAATCCAGCTGAGCCTGGAGCTGTCAGCCCAGCTGTGATCAGCACCTAGTGCTGGGCACTGTCCTGGTGGCAGGGTAGGGCTGAGAGGGGAAGGAAAAGGGTACAGACACAGAGCCTGTCTGGGGTGTTCCTGCTTTTCTCAGCACCCTGGTTGCTGCTCTCCCACACAGCGGCAGCTGGATCCCCTGTGAAGAACCAGGCACCACAGGGCTGTCCTTGCCTACCTGTCCAGCATCCCCTTGGCCCAAATTCTAACACGGAAGCTATTATTAGATGGCTGTTGTTGAATACCTGCAATTGAGTGTTACCGGCTTTTGTTCAATAGCATCTTTTGCAATGTTTAGAGCAGAGATAAAGATTCAGGTGCTGCTTCTACTCACTTTGTGGGCTCCTTCCCCCTCAGTCCTGTCCTGTCCCTCCACTCACTCATGCCTGGTTGTAGCTGTCAGGGAGAAAATAAGGTGAGTGGATCCAGGCAAATAGAGAGAGAGAAGGTAAAGAAAGGAAAGGTAACACCCTGAAGACAGAAGTCTGTGTGTCTGCTGCCAATCACAATAACAATAAAGGCCATCAAACACAGACACATATTACTCTGCTGTCTCCTGCCTGGCTGCCCACAGAGTTAGGACTTTAGTCCAGCACATCAGTTTAAGAGTCAAAGACATTGAACTTGGGACCTGTTTCTCTGATAAGGAGAAAGTGTAACAGCCTGACCAAGACCTAGGAGCTTGATAACTTTTACACACTGCAAGTAAGCCCAGCTTGGTGCTGATATTTTAAAGATCTTTGCCCTTTAGCTTGAACAGGAAATCTTAAAATGGAAAATATGCAGGTGAAGGAAGAGGCGAGGCTCACATGAAACGTAAGAAGGTACATAAGTATAGGAAATAACAGATTGTTAATAAACTACAATTTAGTTGTTAAAAAAAAAGAGGCCAAATATAGATTATATTCCCCCTCATTAGGGATCAGCTTTTTTTTTTTTTAAAGATTTTTAAAGATTTTGCCACGAGCAGAGAGAATACTTTCCAGCCCCTGAAGCATTATCTAGTTTTGCTAGCCACCACAGAGTGGATGAAGACCCTCTTCCCAAGCACAGGGAAAGCAGCTGGAGGGCAATACTGGGAGAGAAGTGAGGTAACCACCCACTGCCAGAGGCATGGCAGATACAAAGTTTTGTGGGCCACCAGCCATCAGCCCCTCATTTTCAGGGAACAACTATGCCTGCAAGCCAAGTACAACCAAGGCATGAGCTAAAGAACTTTGCTGATACAGCAAAAGAGTACCTACAGGTCACTCCAAGACCTTTGCAGGGATGAAGGTAGAGATTTTCAGATCCTCAAAGGCTTCCCCATTCAGGTTCCCTACAGCTGAGGCCAAGGTGCTTCTAGGTACAGCAGAGATTAAACTTTTACTGCATGCATGGCTCTGAGATTTGGTGCCTTGTTGATTTGGTAGCAGCAAAGCAAGCTGGTCCTTTATCAGCCAGTACTGGATCAGAGCACCTCTTTTCCATCCAAGTCCTGCCCTGCCATCCTAAATCTGTTTTATGCAGTCAAAGGTACTTGCGTAAATCAACGACAACTCTCACACACACAGATTTCCTCTGACCATCAGTGGGGTTGGATTCCAGTCCAAGTGCCAGCCCAAAATATATGCAGAGACCAGTCTGCAATTTTCTGTCATGCAGTCACTCAGTAGCTTTAATACCAGCGATCCACATGTGTCCTAGAGAGCATCACTGATGTAAACTCACCTGCCCCACTTCCTCACTCAGCAAACATTTACTTTCTTTATTAAATGCCCAGTGCCAGATAGCAGGAGAGGTAGAAATTAAGTCAGTATTAATAACAGACTTCAACCTTGCCCTTTAAGTCTAATTGGAGGGAGAGAATTACTGCCAAGGTATACAGTGTCTAAGAGCCAGCTGGGCTCACCCCAACACATTGGCAGGACAGGATCAAGGGTACAGTGGGGAGCTTCCTTCTCCAGTCCCCAGCGACAACACTGGACCGGCAGATGGCTTCTCTGAGCTACTCAGCCTCTCTAAAATACCCCTGAAGGATCAGCAGGGCAGTGGTGCTGCTGCACAGACCCTTCTTTCCCTCACCCAGCAGCAATCAGCTGCAGGCTGACAGGATGAGTATCGGCCTGGGAATGCAAGTGGCTTCTCAGATGCATAACACCTCAGTTCCTCAGGTGTGCTGGGCCTCTCAGGAATCTCACTGTCTCCACAGAAAAGATGTGGTTCCTCTGCTTACCCCCACCCCTGCCCCAGATCAGATTCCCCCAGGGAGCAATGCTGGGGGTCCTCTCTGGAGGCACAGATGTGTTAGGCTGAGTTGTGTCAGTGTGGGGATGGGGCACCTTACTCCATTCCCTCCATCCCATCACCCTGGGGGTAGAAAGAGCTTTGTGGACTCCCAGGCACTGTCCAAGGCTCTCTCCAGGACACTGAAATTTCACAGCTTTATCAGTTCCCAGGTAAAGCCTGCAGTTTGCACTGTACAAGGACAGGCAGTTCTGAGTTTGAACAGGAGCATGGAAACCAAAACAGGGATATGACTTTCACTGTATTTCCTG
The DNA here is from genome assembly GCA_008694505.1 of Cyanoderma ruficeps. Taxonomy (NCBI): domain Eukaryota; kingdom Metazoa; phylum Chordata; class Aves; order Passeriformes; family Timaliidae; genus Cyanoderma; species Cyanoderma ruficeps. The sequence goes on along the minus strand of VZDJ01000314.1, from coordinate 758,433 downwards.
CAGCTTGTGATGTCATCTGACACTACTTCTAAGTGCTCAGTCCTAAGATTGATTAATTGATAAGATCAGCTTTTCTCCTGCTCCATGATGGGTACCAGTGTAACTCTGACACTGCCCAGGAAATTACTTTCTTGGCCACCATTATGGCCAAGAAAAACCCCAGAAATGAAGTGAAAGTGTTCTGGGAACCAGCTAAGCAGAGCCACCTGTGGTGCCAAGGAGACATGGAAAGATGCCTCCATTAAGGGCAGTCAGAGGAAAGTCCTGGACCTGGTTAAAAATTCTCATTGCCTTTTACCAGGGAACAAAAATGGATGAAAATTATGCAGGTTCATTTGTCTTCCAGAAGTTTTTCCAGTCTCTGGCTGTTATTCCTCCACTTGTTCAAAATATTTGCAGTATAAGAGGGCCAAGGCAGCAATCAGGCACCCTGAGCAGCATCCTTAGGCTTGAGAAGAATGTCCTGTGTGGGAGGATTTAGTCCTGGCTGCAGCACTGGCTTTGATTGCACATCAGTCACGGCACCAAATCCAAGGCTGCAGAGTGTGGTTTGTGGTAACAGCTGTTTATGGTTGAGCCTCTTCAATACCTGCAAAGCTGAGATGTGTCAGCAATGTTATTCCTTACCTGCCTAGTCCCAGATGGTATCTACACAGGGACATAATATAAACAACAACAGCAGGAAAGTGGATGAGGTTTCTAGTGCTGTTAGCCTCCATCCCTCAGACTGGCACCAGAACTCTGAAGAGAAGGAGTCACAGAGCAGAGGCATCTAGCACAGGTTGTATGTAATTCACAAGCTGAAGGTGTTTTTTGGCTGCAGGCAGGGATGACTGGAAACCTTCTAGTTGTCTTGCTCTATTAGCTTGCACCCAAGCAAAACTCTCAGCTTTTTGCCTGAAGCCAAATATTGTTTGGCCTTATCAGGAAAAGCAACCCATCTCACAGCATCACTTCCTTAACAGTCCCTGGTGTTCTGTTTCATTTCACAGGCTGGACAAGACAGTAGAGTAACAGGGCACTTAGAGATCAAGTGGAAAAGAAATTTTAAACTTCTCACTATGAGTACAGACTGCCTTGAGCAAAGCTACTGCTACACCTCAACACCTTGGGTGAAGATCAGAACCTTTCTTCTGCTTGCACACTGCATGATTTGCCCTCATGATTGTTAGTTTAGTTACAACCCTCTTCCCTTAACAAAAAATCTCTTTTTACTTGGATATTATTTTAAAGTGTTTCCATAAAAGGAGTTTCACAACTAAGTTCATTCACCTGTATGCATCTTCTAACATGCTTAAGACAAAGAGCATACAGCAAAGTCAAGAAACATGTGAGTTTTGTCAACTTCGAGGGGGAAAAAGAAAAAAAGTCTGATAGCAATTTCCCTAAAGAAAATTTTTATTTTAAATTTAACTCCCTGGTGGCAGGATGTATCTGCAAGTCACCCAGAAGGTGTGATTCCACAGCCATCAGTACCAGGTAACCACAGGGCAAGCCTGGACCAGCCTTGACTGCGCCCAATCACACCTCTATTCATGGGGCCAATGCACGCAGAAAACAGAAAATACAACCCCAGCTTGGATTTTTGTGACACCAGGTGCAGTGGGAAAGACTGTCCCTTAAAGATTTACCTACAAGTTTAACTTCCCCAGCCTTTCCTGACAGATCTGAGCAGCAGGAAGGTTTGTGCTGGATCAACACGTTGTTTTGTGCAGCCTCAGCACTTTTGAGCTGATACTGGGAAACCAAAAGAGCTGAATTTGCTGCATCAAAACACTGCCTTGGAGCTGATATTATTAATTTGGCAGTAAGTAGATTTTCCATAATGACATTTCTTTGTCTTGGAGGAATCAGAGAATCACATAGTGGGTAAGGCTGGAAGGGACCACAGGAGATGTCTTATTATTTCTCCCCTTGCAGATACCCTGTCACAGGGAGTAGCTGACTCTTCCTTCTGCTTGTGTAACTCATTTTTTCAGCTAATTTAGTCCAACTGATTGGATCATGTCTCACCACAATCTTACCTCATCTACATCTGAGACCTGCACAGCTATAACCCAACAATTACTTCTATTGAAAGAGCAACACAACAAGACCTGTGCTTTTCCTGCAAAGTATCTTAATACAAAAGCAGCCCAGTGTGTTTGAGTGTCACCTATCCCCGCACTGAGCTGTTTCTGGTTAGAGACATGGCACTAGTTGCCCAAGAATGACCAAGTTCATTTCTCACTCCTGGGCAGCTGTGTGCATATTGTTATAAAATGACTTACAAGCAGGAATCTGCCTATGTTTTGAGTTGCGTTGTAATCTGTACCAGAACAGAACAGGAGAGAATTGTACTCCTCCCACCCCTTCCAATTTGCACCAGTTTGCCCTAGCTGAAAGGTGGGGCAGGGCTGAATTTGCTTTCCTTAACTTCTGGCTTCTTGCTAGAGTTTTATTGCAACTCCAATTGACTAATTTTAACAGTGTCTTTTGAACTACATCACTGAATGTTTCTGCTTACTGTAACGAGCTTTTCCATATCTGGCAGGTGACTAAGGTTACTAAAGACCAGTGCTATATTTTGCTTTTCAGACTGAAAATGCCGGGACTCATTTTCATTTTTTTCCATGTGGAAATTAAAATGGAGCTTCCACTTGTCTTGGGCAGAGACAGCACAACCCAGGAGCAGCCAACAGCAGAGGCCATGCCAGTGCCCTGATGTGAAGAAACACCAGGGAGAATTGCAGCAAGGCATCCACACTTCTACATGTGGCAATGAGACCTTCTTGGATGAGAAAAGATGAGCTCTGCTTGTGCTGGAGGAGGGTAAACCAGGTCACCCACATATGCTCACACCCAGCATAGGTGCTGTGGTCCAAGCCATGCCTGGGCTCCCACCTCCACTGTGTCCAAGGAATAAAGAAATTATCTAGCTCTTGTCCCATCACCTTGATGATCATCAGTGTTCTGAGGACAGTCTATCAGCTGTGAGCATTGCACGTGGACAGTGAGAGAAGCCATAACAGAAGGATGCTCTGGGGAGACTGCACTAGACCCAGCTGCTCCCACATTCCAACCAGGACTGGCAGTGTTTGGAGCAGTCCCATCCTCTTGCAAACTCACTGTTTCTACACACAAGAATTTTCAGCAACCTCTCCACCTGCCTGCTTTTCTGAAAGAGCCCTTTCCCTTCAGATGAAGGAGTAGGACTCCACAAACAGTAGCATTCCCAGACAGCTGCAGCCTGACATTTGTTTCTCAGGGGACAGAACTGCTTGTTGTTCAGCAATTTGAATTCAGCAATTCAGTTATTTTTATTCAGACATTTTGTTCCTAGCTTTTATTGCTCTGTTTTATATGGTAGGTGAGGTCAGAGCTTTTGTAATATAGGAACAGCATCGCCAAGATTTCTCTCCATAGGACAAGCACAAAGTGCAGAAATATCACATATGTTATGGCATAGCATAAGGAAAAGAATACTGTGTTTTTTACCTGGACACTTATTTCAACCATGCGGAGATGAATAAAACTAAGAGGAGATGGAGTACAAAAAGTTTGTACTTTTCAATCTTTTTCACTCTTTTTAACAACATAGAAAGCAATGTCATTTTGGTGGTAAATCACTGGTCTCTAGGCTAGGTGTGGACTAGTATCAATCGACAGTTTCTCACAGATTAAAAGCACATCGAACAAGCTGAATCAAAAGCCAGCAATATTGTTTACATAAGAAGTTAGGCTCTAGAACAACTGCTCAATTTTAACTCACTTATCTTGCTTCAACTCACGCAACACCCCCTCTGGTAAGCAAATTTATATCTCTTTTATCTTTTTTTTATCTAACAGGTTTGGCCCAAAGAAGCAAATATATAGATTGAAGACAAAGAAAAGAAGAGAAAGAGAAAGAGAAAGGGNAGAAAAAGAAAAAGAAAACCTTTCCTCATTAACTCCATGAAGTTGTCTTGCCTTTCAGCCTTTAGCATGTTTGCAACTGGAATCTGACCTAGAAAGGTACAGTCCTCACATTTTGTCCCATCCTGTGGTGACACACGTGACACCTCAAATCTCTTAATATTTCTGTTTCCTTGTTTTCCTCCTGTACCAAGATAAAGTGGCACCAAATTCTGTCGTGTTCCTGTTTTATGGTGAGACAATAAATCACTAGTGAGTCTTTATTGCAAGATTAATCAATCACTTACATTCTTGCAGAACTCCAGAAATTAATGTATTATTGATTACCACATTTTAAAACCACTTACACTTCTTTCTCTTGATAATATAACTTTAGTATACAGAGTAACCTACATTTCATTTACAGTACAAGCTGCTCTGCAAATTTACAAACTACCTAAAGTTTTGGAAATGCAAAAGGTGATGCATAAATTAAGATCACAGGGACAAGAGTTGAAATATAGCACTGAAAATAAGATGTCAAAATGTTCTAGCTAATGAAATTTCTTTTCTTTCTGAGGGGAGGGAAGTTTCAGAAACAATAGTCTCTCTTGTCTCAAAGACAGGCCATTCTCTATGAAACACTATAGCTGTGCCATACTCAAGAACAGCCCTGCAGTAGCAAATTATTTTATTCACAACAGAAGAAGAAAACAAGTTTTACAAAGCATTTTGCATTGGAAGCCTCTGTTTTAACTCATCTTCAAAGAAAATTGACAGCATGTCTGTTCTTTCACACTGAGTCAGCAGGATGTGAATGCTACCCATCAAGCTCAGAGGTAAAGGTTTTCACTGCTGTGAGACTTCCCATGTTTTGTGAAAGGAAAAGCTGCAGGAAAAGGCTTGCAATGCAGTTTTTCCATAATTCCATATATTCAAAATGACATGCTGTCCTTGGCAACCATTCGGCATTTGGCTGCAGCTGTGAGCCTTCAGCAACAAACCAGCAGCACTGAGGTGACTTGAGGACACATCAGCTGCTTTTACTTTGACTCCAAGGTATGACCCAAAACATGACTGCCCTCATCCTGTTCACTGGGTTGAATTTCACACATCTGTGCCCCAGGCAAAGGTGGAAAAAGACCTTCTGCCACAACCTCAGAGGCCACACAAGCCAGAATTGATCAGTAACATTTGCTCAGGGACTGCCCTGGCCCACGGACAGGGCCTTTCACTCAGCCTTGCTGAGGTTTTATAAGGTTTGCAGGGTACCACTTCTCCAGCTGTCAAGGATCCCTTCCCTGCAGAGCTGACCACAACACACAGCTCAGTGCCATCACCATGTACCATGAGTACAAAGGGCAAATCACGTTCAGCCGTTTCTCTTTGAGTGTTGTGTTGCAGACATGGAACTGCCAGTACTGCGCAGCTCAGTTAATGGGATTTTGCCTCCTCTGCCCATGGATCATGTCATTTTGTAGGATGACAAGTCCCTGGGCTAGCTCTTGCATTTTGGCATTATATTTTGGCACCTAATAGTCTTAATACTTTTTCCGTGGTAAATGCTCACTTAGCTGACCTAATGAGTATTCTTCAGTAAGGGCAAGCAATTATTCCTTAGACAAAGTCACTTTGGCAAGTACCATGACATGTTCATCTGCAACAAAGGAAGCAAGAATTGGGCCAGACCCAGGATCCACCTAGACCAGTACACCATTTCTGAGAACAGGCGGTGCACATACCTGGAGAGAGAGAAAACAGCAAGCAGACCCTTTAAATACCCTTCCTGAGAGCTTGGAAAAGCTGTACTTTCAAAACATACCTTCAAGGTTGCTGCTTGGTGGGTGTAAAAATCACTAGGAAAAAAAAAAGAAAAATAAAAATTTTAATTTCTTGTAAAAGTTGCATCTAGACCAGGTATAGCATACAGAGGGTTCCTAGGACAAACAGCAGTGTGTGTAGAAAATGTCAGCAGACAAACCAACAGCTTACCAGGAAATTAGCAGTGATATGCTGGTGTTAACTAACTTGCTCATGAGCACACAGTGCCTGTCACAGACATACCCCTGCATGTGTGAGACGGCTCTGTGTGTGGTAGGTAATGAACTGGTGCTGGTTTCTGTGCAGCAGGGAGTTTACCCTCAAGCCATTAGTGAGCTAATGAAGGAGTTCCCTCGATGTCCAGCTGCCAAAAAGAAAAGGATGGAGTGGGAAGGCAAGGACAAGGCAGGCAACAAGAGGCCCAGCCCCCTCAGTAGGTCTGCGTGGGGAACACATTTTGCATAATTACAGAAAGAAAGTTGCTTTTGCACAGCTGGGAAGCCCAGGGCCACCCTGACTGGGGGACATTCTTCAGTCCAGACCAGCCTCTTCACAAAAGGTCACCCACACAGGCCACCCGGGAACAAGCACTTGGGGGAATTCACTGGTCCTGCAAGTATTTTCTCATGGTCTTTTACCTGCATGGGAAAAGCAACTTTGAGCTCTTCCTTGCTGTAAAGACTCCAGCTGAGAAAGTTCCCTGGACCTGCACCATCAGTTCACTTCCCTGAAATCCCCCCTGCTAACTGAAAGAGAAGATTTGGCTTAGCTCAAGGAAAGGTTCTCTGTCCTATCTAAACAGTGCATTAAAATCTTCCTGGCAAATTCCAGGCATGCACCAACACAAGAGGAAACAAATCCTTATTTTTTCTTCTCATAGGGGCTGTATTTTTTACCAAGGTTGTCAGGATGGGGATATCATTATGCTCAGGGCTCATGCACATTGGGTGGTTACACTTTAGGAGCAGCACAAGCCTTTTCGTGACACTAAAGCATGAGCCACTGCACCTCCTAACATCCATCCCTCTGGCATCCTTCTGCGGGAAAGCGGGGTTCTGTTCCTCTGGAAGGTGGGAAACCAAGGCTCAGAGTAAGGGCAGCAGAGTTTCTCCTTTTCTAGCTTGGAAAGCCAGCCTGTGTCCGGCTGTGGTTAATCAGTTTGTCCAAAGAGAAGTTCTGAGGAAATGCCCTCAAGCAAGTCCTTGTGCAGATGAACCAGGCTGTGTGACACAAGAGATCCTTCCAGGGCTGTGCTCAGAGATCTGAGAGAAAACCACAGGTGATCTGACTGATTCCACATGGATGCAATAAATAGATATATAACGTCCTTGCTGCAAAAGTGTCACTGCTCCTTCATCTCTGACCCAAGCAGACACAGAGGGCTGAAGAAAATAAAAGATGCTACATCTTGAAGAAATTAAGTTCATTAATTTCCCACATCCAAACCCAATGTCTATTGAAAGAATTTCAGCCCTGTTATCATGTTCAGCAACAGCAACAAACTAGTGACTGTTCATGTCCCATTCTTGTCTGGCCGCTTCTCATTAAGCAAATCCAGAAATCCATTTTTTTTTCATCAGGGACTGCCATAACTCTGTGGGACTCAGAGGCCTTCAGACACCATCCCTAAAAAAAGAGTTCTGAGATGGTTTTCTCCTGAAGCATCTTCAGAAACTAATGCCAGAAAGCTCCCCAGTTTTGTTTGTGTTTTTTCCAGAGGTATCTGAAGGGTTTTTTGAATGAATTGGAGTACTGTGAGGATTTCTCCATGGAGTTAGAGCTGGCTTACAGAGTGATATACAGCACAATGAAAATCGTGACTCATAAGGCAAATGCACGGCAATGTCTAGCCCCAGCAACTCCAGAAGAGACAGCAGAGAGAAAGTATCTCAGCAAGGACAACATAGGTGGGCCTGAGAATGGGTCTACTGTCTCAAACATGAAAATAAAATCCCACTTCTAAATAGAAAGGGTCCTGGACACAACACTGTCATTTTCCTAAACAGGAAAAGCTTTGGATACTGGGGTTAAGTAGCCAGCTGAAACCCCAGCTCCCTCTTGCAGTTATCCATGCAGGAGGAACATGTCACTGCTGGGGACAGGTGAGAGGAAGAGGGAAAAGCTGCTGGAGATTGTAGGAGGCTCTGTGACATCTCCTCTGCTTCTCTAGCTCTAGCCATGGTAGTACTTGAGGGCTCTAACATGCCACACAAAAATGTATAAAGAGGAAGTTTTTTGCTTTCGGCAGCTTGAAGTCACTATTAATGATGAGCTGGGTGGGGACAGAGAAATGTGGGAAAGTCAAGTGTGTTGCCACATGGCCAGTGGCAGGACAAGGACCTTCCCAAGACCTCCCAGTGACTGGTGAGGAGTGTAGGACAGACTTATGTGCTTGCCCTTTTGACCAAAGGGAGTGAAAAAAGCCCACATTCCCAGCTAGAAAAATGCCATTTCTGTTCTGCAGCTGAAATGTTTTGAGGCTGTCAGCTTAGTTCCACTGTCTAGTCCCACCTCAGGCCCCTCCAGCAGTCTCCTCCAGCCTGAGCACCCCCCAATCCCCAGCCAAATGTGCCCTGGCATCCCAGCTTTCCCACAGCACAGGATCCCTTGGAAAATAACCAAGCCACCTAAAAATCCACTTTTACTCAGCAGCTGCTGCTAGGCTCGACTGCAATCTGGGGCTTGGAAACACAGCTTTACTTGTTTTAATTAAAACTAAGTCCCTCCACCCAGACTTGCCTCTCTGTCACTCTCGCTTTCTCTCCCTAGCCCTCTGACGCATTTCAGCAGACATGTCATCAGACTCTGGTTCAAGGGAGGGGAGCAGCCATCTAATGCAGCTTCTTGCATCAATATTCCACCCTTCTCTGGGGAACTGAGATGATGGGTTTGGCAAGCAGGAGGGAGGCTGCTGTGTGAGTGAAGGAATACACGTGTCGGCGCGTTTGTGCTTTGGTGGGAAAGTAGAGGGTGCATAAATGCAAAGCCCCATCTCCATCTCCTACTCCTGGACCAGGCTCCCCAGGCACCAGTGGGTACTTCTCTAAAGGCTGGGCAGGGATGAGACAACATCCTCCTTCCTGATAATATCACCAACCACAGCCAACTCTCCGTGTGAAAATCTAACGGGAATTTCTAAGGATGCCATAAACAACACTGCTCATAGAACAAATCTAAATGCGTGAGGATCTTAAAACTGGAAGCAGAAACATATGTTTCCCCATCCTAAATGCATACAACTTCCAATCTGCCTGAGTCCCTGTGCCTCCTCTGCTCATCACACTGGCTCCTCACTTCCAGGAGAGGCTTGTCAGCTCTCAGAGACTCAGAGGGTACTTGGCTGTGTGAATGGGGATGTTCAGGCCTAGACCCTTGCTGGGAAATCAAGGGAGCTTGGTACTGGCATTCAATGATGATCCAAGCATTTAAATCTGTATTTGGTGCTCCTGCCTGGCAGCTCATGGGTGCTCAGCCTTAGAAAAACCTTGTTGTTTATTTGGCCTTCTTACTGTGTCTTTAAGACCTAATTTTAGATTCCTACTTCTGAAAATGTGTCTTGCCAACCTCACCACATGTAACTAAACATGTGTTTTGACATCCACCTCCTACTCAAGAATTTAATTTCAAAACATCATTGTTTTATTTTAAGACACAGGGAAACAGCAATTTTTAGGCTAGCCATTAATGATCAGAGTTATTAGTAAGGATTTAATCATTATAACAAATAATGCGAAGGTGTATATGTCTAATTAAGTGTATGTGCCTAACAATTTCCAGGGAATGACACATGCATGTGCCTTGCAAGTTAAGTATATCTGTACATCTCACTGAAGCACAGCCTGAGAGTTTAACTGGGGCCAAACTCGTTGCAGGACCAAACAGGTCCAGGACCAGAGATTTCAGTGTAATAAATGAACGGACCTCACCCAGGTTTCTTCCTCAAAAGAGTTCTGGGTTTCCAGTATTACTTTAACATGGCATGCAGATATTTGCTCTTGGTCAGGACTAATTCTATCCTGGTACATAATACTTGCTGTAATTAGTCCATGGTACCATCTTCTCCACTAAGTTCATTTTAAGCTGTTGCTACATCCCCACAAGTTAAACAAGATATGGGTTGGAGTGTAACGGGGTGATGTTCCAGTCTGAGTAAGGCTCAGACTCAGTGCACCACAATCATCCTTACAATCCCTTGCCTGTTTTGCCCAGCTGGCATGTATTTTGAGGCAAGAAGGATACATTTCTGGATGTTTGACCACCACACAACATTTCAGGACCTCACCTTCAGCAGAAGGTTTTGAATGCCACCTCTGCACTCATGGCATATTTCACATTTTCCTCTTTTTCTCTCACTCAAAGCTTTTGTGAGGGTTCAGAAAAGTGCTCCTGGTCCAGAAACCATTTTACCCCAAAAGGGTTCAAGTGATCCAATGAACTTCCAAGCCTTTGAAGCTTACTCACCACTAGACATAATAAACCATCACAACATAACTCATGCAGAGAAGACCGTGTGTCACTGCTCCATGGCAGGAGCGCACACAGGCTTTTGCCAAGTGTGCAATGATTATCTGGATGTCTGTGAAAGCCAAGAGCAAGCAGATTGCCAAACTTCTTCACTGGCATGAGGAGGACAAGTTCACACATCAACAATTTTGTACTGCCTGCTAAATAACCCAGGGAAGGACTGGGTACACCAAAACACCAGCTACTGGCATCCTTTCAGGTGAAGAGTGTGAGTGCCATGTCTCTGCCGACAGAGCTTCCACAGAGACACTTCCTTCTGCAAGCCAATCCATCTCTCTGCTGTGCTGCTGGCTATTTGGGCATAGGTATATACCCTGTATCTGCTGTATTTTTGCCTGGATTTCAGGCTCTCTATCACCACTTCATTATCTCGCATGCACAGAGTGCTGCCTGGTCCAGGTACAGATGCTGTACAGAGGGCTTTTCCTCACCACAGCAAAGAAATGCAGATATCTATGACAAAGAGCAATTTTCTAAAACACTTTAGTGCTGCACTGGAAAGTTTATTTGAAACAGAGATGCTGGCCCAAGAAACTGGGGAGTAAAGCAGACTCAGTCTGCTGCAATGCCACCCAGTGCCATGCAGCTCCAGCAGTTCAGGATCAGTGCCTCAGGGCAGCATCATGCACAAGGCTGAAAATTCTTCTTGAGATCTTCCCATTGCAGAGGCACACAGCCTACCACACAACCAAAGGGAAAGTCCTCTGGCTTCCTTTCAGGTGATCTTGCACAATCAGGCCTGCTACAGACAGAGAATAAAAGGGGAATCACCCCTCCTGAATTTTGGCAGGATTAAAAAACGCTCCTCTGGCACTTGCTCCGGGTATGTGTAATTCAGAATGGCACAAAACTACTCTTCTCTTTCCCTCCTGCCTCCAGCACCCAGGATTTCCTCTCCTGCATGTCTCGGGTCCTCAGCTGTGCTTGGAGGGGAGCAGGAAAGAGAGATGCTGGCAATAGGAGTGAGGGTGGTGTTTGCAATATGACTGTCCCTCTGGCTTCATGCAAAGCTCACTGAAAGGCATTCCATGAAGACTGCAGGTGATTTTTTCATTCATTTTAGTAGGAAAATTAGGAAGTAGACCAAGTGGATGAGTTCTTGAAGCACAGAAGCTTAATTATCTGCTTGACCAGTCAAAACTGAGGCATAGCAAGCAAGACTTGAATCTGAAATCTCACTTTGTGGGAAAAAAAAAAGAGTATAAAGAATGAAGGAGAATTTAGATAAAGAACAGTCAAAAAAACAGGATGCTTAGAAGCAGGATCTGTCATCTTGCAGAGTCATTCAAAACACCTGGCTAACCTTTTATTCAGGATCAGGAAGGCAGATTTCAACTATTTCTGGAACTAAGGTCACATCTTCAAACAGCTTTAACAGCTGCTCTGTTGTTCTACCACCAAGTATTGTAGGAAATACTAGGTAGAACAGAGCAACACAAAAACTAAGCCTATGTAATCCACAGCAAAAGAAACCACCTTTTTTTTTTTTTTTT
>VZDJ01000314.1:615864-746653 GCA_008694505.1 Cyanoderma ruficeps | reverse complement strand
CAGAGCCTCTCCCATTCCTTGATCATTCCACTGCTCTGTACCTCTGTTTCTCTACTTTTAACAGAAGGATTTTTTTCTAGAGGAGGAGACTTGGTCATCTGCAGTCCTCTCACTCCAGCAGATGCACAGGGCTGCAGTAAACACAACAGCACAATTAATAACAGAAATTAAGTCTGGAAATGAATGCCATGATAACAACAAGCATGACATTGCAGAAATATTATTTATGTGCCAGGCAGATAATTGCAGACCTGCACCAGTCTGGGAGCATTTTGTTTGGTGGTGATAAGATAATAGCCACAATAAAGTTAACTGTGTCTCCACTGGCTGTTTAAAGGAGAAGCAGGGGTTCTTTGACCTCTGGCATTCCAGACATCTCTCAAGATTATCAGAGCAGCCTTTTCCAGCCTTTAAACCTTTGCCTGATTCTACAAATCTGCTGTGCAAGTGTAAAGCTTAAGAATTGTTTCCCATGTGAGGAAAGCACCCTTCTCCATCAAAATGTATTTAGGAACATGACTTAAACACGTTCCTGACAATGAGAATGTCCTTAAAGGTCTTCCTAAGAGAGTCTTCATAAGTCACCTGTGGTTTGCCAACACATTACCCAAGACATTGAAAACTAGATTTGAAAAGGGTTACNGGAAGGGGAAGGGGAAGAGAAAGAGGAAGGGGAAGGGGAAGAGGAAGAGGAAGGGGAAGGGGAAGAGGAAGAGGAAGAGGAAGAAGTAGGAAATGGTCAGGCACAGCCACGGAAGGGTGTTGGCTCAGGAAAAGAAAACAGCTGAGGAAAATGTATATGGTGCTATATTTCCTCAGGAGAGGAAAAAAAATAGGCAGCTAGGCTGGTCCTTGTTTCAGGAAACGAAAGAAACATTGGGGGGGTTTAAGCTCTGTTTCTGCTTCTTCCAGAAGCTGGACAAATTTATTTGCCATGCTTAATGAGCGTCTCAGATGCTTCATGAGCCCTAAAGCAATTAATGCTTAAGCAGCCGTTAAGGATCTGTTGTCTCTGTCCCAAAGGAATCAGTACTGAGGAAAGTGGTTTTTTTCACCCCAGAGGGATTTCAGGAAGGTAAATGCCTACCTGAATAATGCACAGCTGGCTTGTACAGGTACTGAGTGATAGAGGGGACACATTAAAAGGTAGTAACAGGACAAGGAGTAATGGATGCAAATTGAAAGAGTGCAAACCTAAGTCAGATATTAGGAAGAAATTTTTTACTCTTAGGGTGGTGAGACATTGGCACAGGTTGCAGAGGTATTTTGTGTTTGATAAAGGACTCTTGTTCTCTTGGAGGCTATTTTCTTTCACAGGTAATATCCAGTTAGAGACTTTTAGTTCTGATACAATCAAAACAGACACAAAGTTTAGCAAAGAACAGCTTCAGCCTCTATCCAAGACATTCTCATAAATGAGCAAGACTTAGCAAAGAGATTGCAGGGAGAAATGTAATGCTCCAGCAGAACATAATTCTTACTCTTTTCTTGTAATAGTCCTGACAGGTTCTTCATTCAGAGCTGGTTTCTCATCATTTCTGGGCTGCCCTGTGAACAAGGCAAGGACAGAGGACAACAGGGCAGAGGATGGGCACAGAAATATTAAGGTCATACTCTTCTTTGAATCTCCAGTGCAGATCCAGTCAAAACTGGTTGATTTTGAGTGAGAAACTTTCCTCAAGGAGATGCTGCTTTAGGTTATTTTCTTTATTGCACTCATCTGCTGAGGAGCATATGCCGTCCTCCCTAGCACAGGTTTCAGCCCTCCGTAGCCATTCCAGACTCAAGAGACTTCTGTTTCCAGTTCAGTGAAATGTCCCTGGACAAATCATATTCTCTCTAGTTTTTCCTCTGATTCTTTATCTATCTTTCCTTCAAGCTTCCAGCTTCATGGGCCAGATGACTTTATACAAGAAGAGTGCCCTGAGGTGCTGACAGAATATCACTTTTGACAATAAGGTTAAAGTCGCTCCCAGAAAGAGGTGATTCTGTCATAATCAGGCTTCACAACACAACAGATATGCCATCCCACCCCTCATGGGACTCACTGCCCCTTTCTTTGAAGCATCGTTTTATATGCTAAGAATGAGCTACTTTTCCTTGCTGCACCAAAATTCCTTAAAGTGCCTTTACTCCTTCTGTGGCTCCTCCTGTTTTGCAAGGATCCCACAATCTCCACCTTAATTTTTCATCTACCTGACCTTAGATGATGACCATTGCAGCCTGGGTTCCTCCTGAGGAGTCAGTGAAAAGGATTAAGTATTATCTGTACAGCACTGTCTGGAATTATCTGTCTCCCCTGCTGACAATGAGCTCACCCAAAAATCTGCCTCACCCAGAGCAGGAAGGTGCAAATCCCTGCCCTGCAAGTGCAGACATTGTTTTGTAGTGTAGGTCTGGCTTTTCCCCTCAACCAGAAAAGGTTATACAGCCACAGGAATCACTGCTTGCACTGCAGCTTGAGAAGCAGGGTCAGAGTCTTTGCAGAGCTCCCGGGCAAAGACAGAGAAGCCCTATGTCAGCCCTTCTGAGCCCTATGTCAATTTTATGCAAAAGACATTCTCATATTAACCACACAGGAGCATTTAGTGACATCAGTAATATTATCATCAAGTTTCTTGTGCCCGTTGCTGTTGTAAGTAGATTTGTCATCCATCTTCCTTACTGCAAACACAAATTTCGCCCTAAAACTTCCCATTCTCACTCTATAGTCATGCTTGAAGACATTTCTTCCCTAAGCGTGTGAACATTGATGCATTACTGAATCAAACAGCACAGAAATGCTCCCATCACCATGTTGTGGTCATGTATCACTGATCTAACTGCTCACAACTCTAATCTTGATATACCTGAAAACCTCACACTTCCATTTTCTTCAAGAAGAAATTGTTCTCAAACAATAACTCACTTCTTTGGCTTAGTGTTGAGGGTTAGATGGAATTTAGAGACATGTGACTATCAGCAAAGAGGAAGAGAGCTTTGTCTGCTGTGATCTGCAATACTGAACACAAAAAACTTCCAAGGGTTTGGTCTACATTTCAAACTTTGCTTATTGCGAGAAGCACATTCATTTCTATACAGCAAAGCTAGCTCCAAGCCTCCAATAAAGAGAGAGAAACAAATGAAGTACACAAAGCTTCTGTGGAGAGTCCAGAGCAAAGCTGCCTAAAATTTGGAGTTGCTCAAAACAAGTGCCTGAAACAAATTGTTAAAAATCAAAGCTCAAATGGGAAGGTTGGTTCCAACCCCAAACACCCCTAAAGTTCTGCAGCTCCTCAGCCCATGATGTGTTTGGGAGGGATCATCCCTGTCAGCTATTGAAAACAAGACCTGAGCATTTATTCAGCCACGCAGCTTCAAATCCAGAGTGGCCATTATCCATCAACTGCACTGAGGCATGCTCACGCCCTCTGTGCCCTGCAGGGGCTTTCCTGAATCAGGACCAAGAAGCAACTTAGACCTCAATTAAGAAGTAGGCATCAAATCTGTCTTGCAGATAATTATTTTTTTTCTTCTCTTGTCATCCCATGCCTTCCTAAAGCTAACAGAGAAACAACTGTGCATATAAGCAGCCTGAAATCAATGCTCTTCTGCTGGGTTCTTATGTTACATTCTTTTGTGCCACGTGCAATTTCCACTAGGACATTTTGTAACCCAGGCTTCATCAGCCAGTCTGTTTCATCCACCCCCCTGCACCCCTGCCTCCTTCTGGTTGCATAACTTTAGCCAGGATGTTAAATTAACTCTCTTCCAGATGAGTTTGACATAATCTTATTTACTTTCATAGTGCATATGCCAGTATGCAAATACATTACTCAGCAGTATCGACTTTCACCAAACTATTACTCTTTGTTTTTTAACGATGGTTCACCAGATACCAGACAGGAACATTGCTAGGCCAAACAGCAGGACACTCATGTCTAGCAGAACAAATTCAGTAACACTAAAAACTGGCTGGCTGGCATTTGTGAAGGTTTATTGCTAAGGGAGGAAAACAACCCATTTCCCACCTCAGCACTGCACTCCTGCTCCTTTAGTTCATGCTTTTGACTTCTGAAGGAAATCTCAACCAGCTCCTCCAGATCTCCAGGACACAGGCAGCCACAAAGGTGAAGCCACCCAGAGTGACTTCGCATTTAGTGGTGTCACAGCATCCATGTCAAAACAGCTCCCCGGCTCACAGGCACAACCCCAGCTGCCTCCTGGCTGTGTGGCAGGGCAAGAACAGCCTCACATCCCTTGTGCCTGCACTTACCATGAGAAGGAAAGCCAGGTGCAGAAGCCACAACAACAACTCTATAACCAGGAGTCCCATATCCACATCCTGGGGTCAAGGGACACGTGGTGCCTGTGGTGGTGAGGTCAGACCTTAACAGGTCTGCTGCCCACACACTGGCAGCCACACCAAAGCCAGGTGTTCTCCAGAATGCAGAAACAGCTCTAGACATTTGTCTTTTGGCAGATGTAACCTCTGGGTGAAGCCTGCGTGAGCTGCACTGTTAAAACTGTGGACTCGTGACTGATTTATATGTCTGCCTGAGAAAAACACCCAGACACAACCAAGCTGAACAAGAAGTCAGCAAACACCATCCCTCCCCCCAGCCTTCCACCCACAGCCCACTGCCATAGCAGAATTTCTTAGAGAGCGAGGGCATGATTTATGTTTGGATTGAGATTTGAGCGACCCCAGCCTGGGCCCCAGATTCAGGCCTGTGAAGCCTGTGGTGCAGTTAGAAAGTTATGTGTCACAGTTAAAAATTATGTTAAGGTATTAGCATAGGTCAGTGATTTTCTAGGTATTAATAGGTATAGTTTGTAGTGTGAACACTTTAGCCACCTTAAGAATGAGATAAACAGCCTGTTTGCATTTTTCCTTGTGCTGTATACCAATGAGAAAACACCTGTAATTTTAAACTATATTGAAGTGTATATAACCTGCCATTTTAGGCAGAATAAGGGGAGAACATATGATTAACCATATTGGCTGGATCTGTTTTGCTCTGTCCAGCTTCCCATGTTTTTAAGTGGTTCTCTGCAACACTCTGCAGCCATCCCATTTCATGGGAGGTAAAGAAATCACAAAAAATGGTGGAGAAATTTGATCAGAGGATACTTCCTGCAGTCTTGCTTGGTAGCTACTGTGACCTACTGTGGGCTTCCAAGACAAAAAACTGCACTCGGAGCTACAATTTGCACATTATCAGAACACAGCTAAATGCACAAACGGGCACAAAAGGGCTTGAAAACAGTATTTCCAGACTGGAAAACAAAGGCACAGCAAGTAAACACAAGGAAGTGAGAAGTTCAGATGAAATGCCAAAGCAGGAAATTGAGTTGCCTTTCTTACTGCTGTGGTGGGTCTGGGGTTGGTCCTCCTGGGCTGCCTGTTCTCTTGCTGATGGGGCTGATCTACACTCATGGGTTGCTGTCAAAGTTTTGGGAAAAAAACAGAGACATGAAGCAGAGGGCAGGTATCCAAAGGCTGCTTTCAAGGCTCTCCAGCCTGAAGGCAGGTCTCTGGCTACTGAGGGGCAAAAAAGGCTTGTGATGTCCTTGTTTCTTTTGCTAACACCTCAAAGTGGAACCACCAACATGTGTGTAGAAAAGAGGCTCTTTGATTCAGTAAGAAACACCACTCCAGCTGCCCAGTAAATGCCCTCATTTTAATAGGACTCTGGCCTTACTAACCACATCCTTCACCCGCCTATTTATAGCACAGTTAAAAATAGCACAGGCCTTTCACACGGAATTAGCATTTCTACTGGTTTTAATTGTCAACCAACTTGGAACTACTTTTTGAATCCGGACCTTGCTGTGTTTTTTCTTCAAGTGAGGGAAGTTGTTTGTTTTTTTTTTCTGCAGTCTCATTTCTCTCCCTCTGTTTCATGTCTGATTACATTTAGCATGGATGTTTCTGATATACTTACATGCCAAGAAAAAATATTACTTTCTTTCATCCTTGAACAATCCAAACTCATATTTAATAACTGAAACTTGGCATGCTGATCAGTTCTCAAAAAAAGGCTACACATGCTTTGCCAGGGAAGTATATTTAAGTAGGGCTGAACTATCTGTTCCTGAAAAATGATCAGAATTGTATGGTGTAGCCTCTTCATCAAGTAAAGGGCCTTCATCCTACTAACAGCTTTTTTATGGATGACTTGAAAAGGTAAATTTAGTCAAACAACCAAAAAGTACGGTCTTATGCTGTGCCAGTTATCCCAAATTGTTAGCCTGGGTTAAAATAATACCTCAGTGACAAATACTTCAGATGTAACTGCAGGGCACTGAGAGACTGGGAAGGGAGTGGATCACTTTCTCTGAGACACCAAATATGCAGAACAAAGCCTATGGTTTCATTGCTTTAAGAGAACAAGGAGGTGAAAAAATGGTGTAGCAAAAAGCTTGGGGAAGAAAAAGAGACCATCTCTTCAGCCAACTGCACTGGGCTAGAAATTCCATTCCAGCCATTTCAAGGTAACCCAGGACACAACCTGTGGCTTTGGATGGTGCTGAGCAGGACTTGCAGGCCCAGCCTGTTTCCAACAGCGAGCCATCAGAAAACGTCATCCTGTATCCTTCTGGGGGTACACAACTGATACTGACAGAGAGAGCCCCTGGCAGGCTTGGGAGGCACCTCAGTTACCAAGAGCTCCTTGTCAGAGGGAGGAATTGCCAGGCATAGGCACTTTGCAGGAAGCCACCCTGTGAAGCAAGCACAAAGCCCAGCTCAGCGCTCTCTTCCTTTAGACCTCATGACCATTCACCTTCAATTCTACAGTTTTTTGCTTTTTATCAAGATCACACACATAAATCAGACTCTAACACCATCTACCACGCAAGACCTAGAAATTGTACTGTAAAACCCACTCAGGTTTCCTTGAAACCTAACACCTCTAATGTAATTTACTTAACGTGAACTACAAGTCTCTGATAAACATTAAGAAATTATGTAGGGGACCATCACCAAAGTAATGTTTTTCTCCCAGGTGTGTTACCACTCTGGCAGGTGTGACTGTAGGAAAGGTGGGGAAGGAAAGCACCACGAGCTTCACTCTTTTTGAAGAGAATTTGTGAAACCAATCTATGAAGTAAAGGAGGGAGAACTGTCTAAAAATAGGGGAAAGTTTTCCACAGAATTCCTGCACGATGCAGGAATGGAAGAGTAACTGCTAGTCTCCAGTTTTTCACTGGCCTTTTCTCAGAAGAAAAGAAAATAGCACCACTGAAGTCAGTGGCACCAGGCCTCATCACCTCTTACTAATCAATTCAGCTTCACTGAATTCAGACTATCTCAGCCAAAGATCTACCAGGCAAAGCAACATCACATTACTATCCNGGCTGTGAGATAGTATATTGATAAGCCTGCACAAAAAAAAAAAAGGAAGCAGGACCTTCTTTACAACCCAGTTTTTCAGCTTTTCCCTGCCTCTGATGGAATTTGGCAACTACCTGAGTATTTGCTGCCCCTCCACAAGTGGCTCATTCCTAGAATGAAGTCACAGGTCTGTGCTTACTCCACTGAGTATTAACATGGAGATGATTCTGACTCACAGGTTCAACACTGTGACTTAACTGCTGCATGACAGGCTGTTAATTTTCCTTTTCTCCAGAATTTCAGAAAAAAAATAATTATTCACATTACAGCTAATATGTTCATTACTGTCTGTTTTACTCTACACTTAAAATTGTTCCAGGTAGTGCCATTCAATCACTTTCTTACAAAAATAAAAGATTGCTTCTTTTCCTCACAACACTACACCTAGCAAAATATAATTCTGGGGCTAAAAATTGTCCTCCATTCCAAAACAACATTATTAACTGAGCCCTTAAATTAAATATGAATGTTTCAATATTTCATTCACAGTATTTAAATTTTCCATGTGATACTTTGAACTATTGCTCCAGGTGCTTCCAGCACACTGTGGTCGTGATCACTGTTCAATATCTGGCCATGGAATTAAACGTTTGTCCTTCAGGGTCATGCTTTCAATGTGACTGCATCACACTGTGTGACACATAAGCTGGGTAGATGTCATCCATACCTGCATGGATCATGCAGAAAGAGTCACAGATGGCTGAGAAAATCTCCTCTGAAATATTAGTGCCCAGGAGAGAAGTGAGCAGTGAGCAGCGGTGATGAACATAGAGAGCAGGAGGAGGACAGGAAGTAAAAAACTGCTGTGATAAATACCTGCAGCAGCCAGGGGCTGTCAATACCAGCACCCAGGAGTGGGGTGGAATGATGCAAAGGATATAACAGCAACAGAAGGAAACTGAGTCAGGAAAATTCAGAATCGCTGTCTGGAAACATCTCTTTGTCATGTCCTCTCTTAGGCTACTGGACTATGAATTCAAGCAACCCACAGCTTTTGAGTCATTGTAAAGCAGACCCAAGAACTGGGATGGGGAGGGAGCTATTGTACCCTGATGCAAACTCTTTATTCTGCAGTCTTATTGCATGTTTTTTCCACCATAACCAAGAAGAAAGCTGACCATACATCAGCACTCCAGGCTACTTTTGTGAAGCACCATGTGCAGCCTTCTGGACCCCTGAAACACACAGGGTGTGTCTCAATAGTTATTCTGTAAAACTTCTCCTGGCTTCCAAAAACTTGGGCACAGGTGGAGATGTCACCACTCTTTTTCTAATCTCTGATGGCTGAAATTTGGGCCAGTCTTTTCCCAAAAGGAAATGTGAGTGAATTAAGTTAGCATTACTTGGCAGGGTATTCGCTAGTGTTTGTGGGCCTCTGCCTGTCTCAAGGCTTCACCAGGCAGTTGAGGAGGCTCCTCTCACCCAAATTATGACAGCTCTGAGATATGGGAGAGGAATTGCTTTTTTTAAATGGAGAAGTTGGGGGGTTTTTTTCATACAGATAAGGCCAGGCAGGATGGAGCTCTGAGCAATCAGGTCAAGTGGAAGGTGTCCCTGCCCATGGAAGGGTGGTTGGAACAAAATGATCTTTAATGTCCTGTCCAACCCAAACCATTCCATGATCCTGTGATTCTAAGTTTAGTGACCTAAAGATGAGAAAACTGAAGAAAATGGGGAGGACATGGCAGGGGAAGAGAATGATACTAAAGAAAATATAAACCAGGGACGACCTGGGAGAGTCAAAACAACAAAACAACACCAGTAATATCTGCAAAAGAGAGGCAATGTAGAGGAGGTTCAGACACACAAATATCATGGAGAAAAAGGGCTCACAGAGAAGCTGCAGATATTGCAATGAACAGGTGTGCAATGATAAAATATTGCAAAGAACAGGTGTGCAATGATGAAGTTTCTGCAATTTGGGTCTCAGATTAAAGGAATCTCTTCTGTCTGTAATATCAAATATACCACATGCAGTAACTTCCAAGAGATCTCTATCTATCAGCACCTCATGCCCATTTAAAAGGTGGCAGCCATCTGATTATCCACCTTACAAGAAAGAAATATGACTTGTTCAATTTTCATGGCCCTCACATCCAGATGATGAGTCTTGCTAGTACCTCACCAAGTGAATTAAAACTCCATAAAATTAAAGAGATATCTTCCTTTCCTTTACAGTCATATCATCTCATAATATTTCCCTGGTTCATGATCAAAGCAGAGTGGGAGATTTAGGATCTCATTATACTTCTGTGACAAAATGTGAGCATTCAAAGGAGGAGCCACAGGACTCACATACCCTTTTTGGTCACCAAAGTTACAATATAATGCAAAGCAGGACCAGCCCCATTTCAGATGATGAAATGTGGAGCCACAGCTACACATACATGGAATTGAGTGTAAAGAAGGTGTCACTTGTCTGCCTGAGACGCTTTCAGTCACAGCGAAATCTAGTTTAACTTTAAAAATCACAATTGGCACTGAAAGCCAGAGCTGCCAGTGTTGTGGTAAATCCTGCAGCACTGGCCAGATCCCTTTTGGGAGGTATCATACAAACTCTTCTTCCCCAGCCTCAGCCCACCAAACGCTCACCCTCACAGAGGTGATTCAGTGCTTCACATAGATTTCTAGGCTCACTCTTCCTCTCTCCCTCCCTCTGGAGGCAGATCTACATTCCTAATTCAGTGGGTAAGCTAGGTGTCCCCCACTGAGTCACTGCTGCTTATTGTGCAAGACAATGGATTCGTAAAGCAAAGTAGATTTTATTGATAGAAACACGCCTTGGCAATCATTCTTCTGAGGATAAAAATCATGGATTCATCTCACAATGAGTATGTCTTCACTCATGAGATGCCATCATCCAAAATTATTAACTGGTGTACTCTATCTTAATTACTTGCACATTTTATTCATAGCCTTGGCTGAATTGGTTCTCTTAAGTCCCAAGTCTATGCTACAAAGAGCCTAGCTAATTTACTCAAGGAGACTTTAAAGGAGTTCAGAAACAAATACTTCTTTTTAAAGTTCAGCTGTATAATTTCTCCACAAATGGATGGTATTCCGCCTACCATTAAAAAAAAAAAAAAAGTTGTGAAAGAATTAATGTTGCAAAACCAGGCACACAATATTTGTGTGCTAACAAACTGGATGTGCCAGAACTAAAGTTGCCCATGCCGCCGTCTCTTGGCCCCTTTCTCGCACTGCAAGGTCACAAGCTACTTTCCAGAGAAGCTCTGAATCATTGATGGATTGCTCAAGGTAGGTGTTACTTGATGTCAGACAGATTTATCCCTGCACTAAATTCCACCTAGGGCTTCCCATTGACTCGGCATCCCCAAAGGCCCAGTGCCTGCCAGTAGGAAGCACTTGGCACAAAGACTTAGGTGGAATTTTGACTGGCTGAATCTGGAGCCTAATGAGCAGTTATTCCTTATTTTGTTTCTTCCTCATTGTGCAGAGTGTGGCCCCAGGCCTCAATTACTGTGTGCTATTCAAACCCTGCTCAGAATGCGCCATTATTAATTTCCCCATGTTTTCTCATTACTGATTTCCTATGACACTTCTTGTCCCTTTCTCAGGGCCCTGCAAGCACAATCTGCTTGATGGCAGAAGTGAAGTGAACAGTGAATCTCACACTCATCAAGGATGGGCAGCTTCAACTCTCCTGCTGGCACAGGGCACCTGTGGTGAGGTGTCCTCCGGGGCAAGGATTCTTTTGTGCCACCAGCTGTGTGTGGCAAAGCTTCTTGGGAAGAAATGGAGCCACCAAAACTGTCCTTCAGCAATACCATCATTGTGCAGTGCCTATGTCAAAAAATCTGAGAGCAGTTGCCATATTGCTCTCATTAAGTGAGCAAAGGACTGTTATCACAGAGTAATGGGCTCCTGCTGGTCTATTAACCTTGGAGCAAAGCTGGAGGCATTTATGGAAACAATGTGGAAAGCCTGGAATTTACTCTTAGAGCACCGCAGCGCTGGTCCTTTCTCCCTATATACCCCTATAGTGTTCCCCTATAATGTCTTTATCCCCATTCAAATGAGGGGAATATTTATCTAATTGTTTTCTCTGCTGGATGCTGGTGCAGGGAAACAACAGACGTTCTTAGATTCAGCATAGCAAATAGTTTAGAAAGACATCTTGTGTGAATCAGCTGTCCAGGTCAATTTATCCACAAGTCTGAGTGGGAGGAACCATTGAAAGATGGCAGATGTGTTGTTTACTGTCCTGTGATTACCTAGTTAATTAGCACAAATCTAATAGCAAATTTGCCTGGTAAAATTCAGGAGCACTTTTCTGCTAAATTCTCTTATGCAAGTTCAAATGCAATACACACAAGAAGTAGCTATCTCCTGTATTTTCTATTTTTCTCCCATCTGGAACCTTAATTCTTTGTTAGGAAGCATGTTATCAATTCAGATTACATTCCTTAGAAGCACCACTTTTACTCAAACAAAAGAAACTCAGACCTTAACCAGGGAAAGGTTTGAGAAGTCCTCAAGCAGTGACAGCCAACTTTTCCTTGGTGGGTGTTGAAACCTGAATTTCTGCAGTATTAGAACTTCCCTAGTAGCAAAATGCCAGTTTTTCTACATGCAAAAGA
Organism: Cyanoderma ruficeps; assembly: GCA_008694505.1. Classification (NCBI taxonomy): domain Eukaryota; kingdom Metazoa; phylum Chordata; class Aves; order Passeriformes; family Timaliidae; genus Cyanoderma; species Cyanoderma ruficeps. Next base: position 734,674 of record VZDJ01000314.1, on the reverse strand, counting down.
AACACTGAACATCAGAGCAGGTGTGCCGAAGTTTCCCTGCTCCCATTAGCTTCAGCAACAAGAAAAAATAAATTAATGAGGACATTGCTGCATTAATGACATCACTCCATTTTAGAATTATGCAAGCAAGAGAGGGTTGAACTGATTTTACACTGCCACTGCTCGGGAATGTTCAGGGAAGCCAAATCTGTAGTAAGGTGCTTAGTTTTTATTAACAGGGATAGATAATTAGTTAAAGATTACTATTTAAAAGGTGAGGAATACTGAGAAAGAAGGGCCTGGGTCAGGGAGGATGGGGAAGATCTCTTCTGCATAGTTTTTCCACAGCTATTGAGGGGACTGGGAGATCATGAAAGAGTAAAATCCTTTCTTGCAGCAAAAAAAGTGATTCTTCCAGTGACATAGATAAATTAGAAGTTCCAGAGGCTACTGGACAACAATGTCTTAAGTATGCAACACAGATAATAATGAGAAAATCTGGTCCCAAGGAAGGATGCAGAAAGGTCAATTAGTAGTAACCCAAGTTCCTGGCTTCTTCTTCAGAGACAGCTCTACAATGTGACTCGGTCTTCTCACTGATACATTTCCCTGCATCTTCTATTACATGCTAAACCTATCACCCATCAATGGGGACCATCTGGTTAGTTAGCACCTGGTAATTTCTCAAGTTTTCTCTGTTTTTCTGTGACTCCTCCATTGAGTCTGGAAAAATATAATGCATTGGCCTCATGCATGCAAAAAAAAAAAATCCAAAACAAATAAACAAGAATTCGCCCTCTTCACTGTGTGTAAGTGTCCCCACATTGCATGCAAGACTTTGAATAGGATGCTTCTTTTGGAGTCCTTCTTTGCACTAGTCCCACTGTGGGAGCCACTCATTTAAGTAATTTTTGGAGTTTGGGGAATATCTAAACTCAAAGATGGGGCAAACACATTAAAGACAATGACAGATGGGGCTAACCCATCAAAGTAAGGATGTCTATCTTTGATCAAAAAAAAAAAAACCCAACCAAAAAAAAAGGAACAGTTCTTTGTTTTCCACAAACAACTTAAAGGTATTTTTAACACCTGGAGGAATTCAACAACCCTTGGATTGTCTGAAAGCAGAAAGTTGCTGCATACAAGTGATCCTGCATGGTGCTAAATTTTATGAGAACAGTGGTTGCCTATGCCAGTGGCTGGTGAGGTTGAGTGCATGGTACTGTATGGGGGAATCAGTACCTGTGGAATCTCAGACAGGAGTTATCACCCTGGGGGAAATTCAGTGGGAATCACAACCTGAGCTCTCAGCCCATTACTGCCAAGCCCACCACTAAACCATGTCCCACATCCACATGTCTTTTAAACAGTTCCTAGAAAAGTAAAATAACTAATAACAAGATATGGCTGGGCTGTCAAAAGGCAGGTAAGAATAAGTCTGACCATGGGCACTGCTGACATTCTCAGCGTGAGCATTTATGACCCTAAGTGTGCATGTGCCATCTGTGTATGTATGCACTTGCTTCTGCTTGCAACCTGCCTGGAATGGCTCACAATCTTCAGAGATGTGCCCTTTGCACTGCACTAATAATCTACAAGTACAACTGCCAGCTGAGCAGGGGTTTATTTCTGCTTAACAAAAACAAAGTAACCTGTGCAGATAAATAAAGGAGCAGATAAATAAAGCCTGAGCTCAGTTGCACTTGGTGAGGAATATACAATACATGGCAAAAAAGCAGATCCCCAAGGACAGGTGTCCCTGAAGGAGAGCACAGGAAGGCAGTTTAGGGGCCATAGCTCTGGACTGTCTCATCCTCCTTGGTGTGGGAGGAAGGTGAATCCTCATCACTGCAGCCTTCTCTTCAGAGCATGCCTTGCACAGCAGGTGTATGTGTGAGCTCTCACACCTTTCCTCTCTCTTGGCTGCAGTGCAGATAATTTGAGTGGCATGGGTTATAAGAAGCCCTCCACACACTGCATCTTCTCGAATTTCACCTGCTCTCCAACAACCTTGTCAGGGTAAAATGCAGCACAGCACCAAGGATTATGGAATTGGCGCTTTTGCTGAATCAGCAATAGAGATTTTATTGGATTTAATCCAGGATCATGGGTTTGTTCCCAGTTCTCCTTTCATTAATGTTGTGTCAGAACTGGAGTAGGGGCCCTGGCAGCTCCTGGTCCTGTAGCCTACCTGCTGCAGGGACAACACACTGCAATCCCAAAAATGTCAGGAAAGCATCTTGTTGTCTCACCCCAACAACACTGTGATACAATCTTTCCCAAAGTCTGCAGTCCCTGATGCCATCAACTGCTCCCATGGACAACCAAATCAAAGGGGATAAGCTGCACACCAAGGTTCCTGAGAGGCAGTTTGTTGAAAATCAAGTTCCAAACTTAAGCTTTAAAATAAACACATCAAGATAAACAGATTGGTCTTTGTTTCAGGCACAATTGGCTCGACTATTTTTTCTTCTTGTTGATGATCTTTATGTTTTTCAATGTATGATGCCATTTCCTGAGAACTGTCTACTCCAGAAACCTGTTCTTCCTTGGCTTCTTTTTCCCTTTTGTGGTTTATACACTCAGGTGACCAGTTTAGCACTGACTCAGGCTGGACACTAATCCTTTCACTCGGTCATTTTTACTGTGCTCTACACTTTGGCCACCGATATGAGGTAACAATTCTTCTGCCAAAATGGGTGAACAGCATGAGTGGCAAGTCTAGGGCAACCCTACTCCCACAGTGAGATGTGGTAAATGTGGAAGAAACCTCCTCCTTCCACCTAGGGAGGGAGAGAAACACACAGAGGCCACAGCAGTCTGGCACAGTGAGGGCTGCAGCAGACTCCTTTCTGTCCCAGCATAGCATCATCTGGAAAAATGTCATTGCACATCCCAAGGCAAGAGGCACACAAATTCTGCGCAATTCTCTATCTGAGTTAGGCAATCCCCAAAGTCAGCTTTGAACAGCACAGAAACATGCTGTGTTCTTAGTTAGTGGAAGGAAAGTTTTAGAGAAAATTGGGAAATTTGGAGCAAACTGAGACTTGGAAGAAATGGTCAGCTGGCAACAGAAGGCATGTTAAAAAAATCTATCCTAAGAAAACAGCATTTAGGTTTTTATGTAGGCCAGGAAAGCATTAGCTGTGAGCAGTTGCAAACTTAATGCATTTAATTTCCACACTTGGGACCATTAAATCTCAGTCCTTATCACTTAAGGGAGGAAATCACTAGTGTGTTTCTNTTTTTTTAATGAAAAAAAAAAAAAAAAAGGTGTTGATCTTTATGTGGAATGTTCAAATGCAGGTGTCATTAGATTTACCAATGCCTGAAAACATTCACTTTTTTAAGCACCCTGCCAACATTTACACAGTTGAAAAATCAAGACTCAGATGAAAGTGGGCCACATCTTTTTAACATGAAACTTACACATACCTCACACGTGTCTTGCCTCAATTATCCAGAAACATGGCAATCAAATCTATTTTAATGAAAGATTGTGAAAGCAAACCTGTTTTATTTCAGTCTGCAATATTCAAAACTTCTCTTCCTGGAACCCATGAAGTTCTGGCATTTATTTCAAAGATATCAGATCACTTATCTGCTTCTGAAGCATTCTTGTTCTTCTATTTCTAATAAGGGATGTGATTTTAATTTTGATGTTGGCCTCAAGTGATCCTGAGTTTGAAATTTGGACCAGGAAAATGCTGCATTGCTTGGGAGATCTGTAAATTAACAAATTTATAGTGAGAGGATGGAAACAAAAAAGAACTGATGGGGGAAAAATGTTCAGAGAGCTGCAAACCTCCACATCAGGAGCTTTCTCTTGAGACTAAGCTAAAAAGAGAGGTTTTGACCTAAAACAGTTTGCATTCAGTTTGGATACTCAGAGTAGTTGTCAGAGAGTCTTATAGCCCAAGCCTTGGGAGTCACAGCCCGGACCTGCTCCGAGAGGGCTGTGCAGACTTCCAGCCCTGCACCTCCAAATGGGGAAGGTGCCTCCCTTTCCTTTTTGGCCATCGTCCTATATTTCACCAGCCTTCCTCTCCCCACACTAATCCTTTTTCTACCTGTGGTTCCTGGCACATCATCTGCCAAGACACGNCACACACACACAAAAAAAAACCCCACCACCAACACTCTGCTTTTTAGTGCCAAAGTTATTAATAATTAACATTCATAACAAAAACCGGTAAAACCGGTTAGGGAAAATAAATCTCGGCATTTTATTATTATTTTAGGGTTTAATTTAGTCATCGTAAGTTACTAAGGCTTATGTTTGCAAATCACGCAGAGCTGGGACTTCACCCCTCCGGCCTGACCAGTTCTGAGAGCGGCCGGCGGCGCTGGGGGGAAGCGGGGCGGCTGCCGGGGCTGGGGAGAAGGCCGCCCGCAGACCCCGCTGCACCGATCGGGACAGCGCCGGTAGGGAAGGACACGGCCCGACCGAGGCTCCCCGCCGCACAGGGGCCGGGACCGAGCCCTTCGGGGAGTGCCGCGACACGGCCCGTCGGGGCCGCGCGGCGCCGGGGCGCGGCGCCGGCTCGCCATTGCCCTCTGGAGGAACCCGGGCCGTTCTCTGCGGTTCCCGGCGGGGCTGTGCTAAATTTGGGGATGGTTTTATAGTTTTCTTTAATCTCTCTTTTTTTTTTCCCTTTTCTTTTTTTTTTCTTATTTATTTATTATTTATCTTATTTTATTTTATGGACTGTTCCCAGCCTGGCACCCACCGCTCCATCGGCACCGCCGCGAGTGGGGCCCGACCGCGGCTCCCTGGACCGCCGGGTCCCGGTGATAGAGGAGTCGAGAATAGCCCAGAGTGGCACGGGCCGTGTGTGAAGGACCATGCCATCGGGGCGGTTCGGAAAATGGACAAAAAGGGGAAAGAAAAAAAAATAGGGAAGATATAAAGAAAAAAATGAAAATAAAAAGTTAAAGGAAAAAAAAACGCTCGGGACGCTCCGTTCCACTTCACTCCCTTCTACGCGGGGCCGACGATTCCCGGCGGGAATTCCCACCCCGTCGCCGGTGCGGGAGCTCCCGCGTCGCGCGGGCATCCCCGGCGCGTGTCGCCGCGTCTCGCCCCCGCGCGCCAGCGTCACCGCTCGCGTCACTGGGCGCTCGGGGCGGAGTCCCCCCTCTTTCTGCGCGCTCCTCGGGCCCGTCCCGCCCCGTCCCCCCCTTTTCCACACGTCCGTTTGTTGTCGCCGTCGCCATGGCGGCGGGGGCGGCGCACCCGCGAAGTGAGGTGATAAGAGGGAGCGACGGCGACAGGACCGCGCAGTGCCGACCGGGGCGCGGCGGCTGTGGCGGCGGGGCGCTCCTGGCGGCTCCCGCCTTCTATCCATCCCTTCTTTCCCCACTGGCACCACCGCACCCCGTCCGTCCTGCCCGGCTCCCCACATGGCCGCGGCTCCTCGGGAAACGCCTCGCGCCTCCGCCCTGCCGGTGCCGGAGCCGCGTTGCCAGGCGGCGGCCGCCGCCGCCTCCTCCTCGTCCCCGCGGCGCCGCTAGCGCTCCGCTCCCCGCTCCGCGCAGCGCCGAGCAAGAAGGAAAAGAAGCAGGAGGGCGCACCCGGGGCACCGCCCCGGCGGCGGCGCTGCGCCGGCTCCGCGCGGCTGGACGGCGCGTACGTGCCGCCTCTCCTCCCTCTGCTCCGCGGCGGCGCTTGGGACCACGGCGGCGGCGGCGGCTCGGCAGGACGCCCCGGCACGGATGCGGTGGGTGCCGGGCGCGGCTGCCGCCTTCCCTCCCTCCGTCCCCTCCCTGCCCGGCCGCCGGCTGACTCCGCTGTGTCTCCCCACCGCAGGCAGCCCCCCGGCGAGTGCGAGATGGCGCTCAGCGGCACGCTCCTTCCCTCCATCGCCACCTTCGCGGCGGGCGCCGCGGGTCGCGAGAAAGCGGCGCGGCCCGCGGGCCCCGGCAACGTGAGTATCGGCGCCCTGGCGCCGCGATACGGACGGGGTCGGACGGGACGGGGCCGGGTGGGGCGGGAGCCGTCGGGGCGGGCGCGGCGCGGCGCCGCGCGGCCGGGGCTGAGCCGTGCAAATATCCCCGCAGCGCTGGCGGGAGGAGCTGTCGCAGCTGAAGCGGGCGCCCCCGGCGCTGTCGGCGCGGCCGGTGGAGACGCCGCCGTCGGAGCTGGAAGGCGCCGCCGGTCTAGGGCCCCGCCGTGACGCCGAGGAGTTCAATGAGCTGCTGGACTTCGACTTCATCCTTTCCAACTCGCTCATGCACCAGGAGCCTGCCGCCGCCACCGTGGTGGTGGCCCCCGCCGCCACCCCGGCCCCCACCGCGAGCCCCTGCCCCGCCGGGCCTTTCGCCTACCCGCTGCCCCGGCCCGNNNNGGCGCCCGCCGCCGGGTCCGCCGCGCCCTTCAACCTGGCCGACATCACCGACGTATCCCCCTCGGGAGGCTTCGTGGCCGAGCTAATGCGGCCAGACCTGGACGCGGTGTACCTGCCAGCGCCGGCCGCGCTGCCGCCCCTGGGCAGCCTGCAGGGCAAGTTCGTGGTGAAGGCGGTGGGCGACTACAGCCACCCGGGGCTTAGCCCCAAGAGCGGCCCCGCCGCCCCGCCGCCCGGCACCGACGGACCCGGCGCGCCCTACACCTCCCTGCCGCGGATGTGCCCCAAAATCAAGCAGGAGGCCGCGCCGCCGTGCACCCTGGCCCCGCCGCCTCACGGGAGCAGCCCCCGCGGAGCTCCCCAGCACGACTTCGCCCTGGGCAGCCGCCCGCTGCCCGCCCGGAGTACACCTTCGCTGGGGTCCGAGGAGATGCTGAGTGGCAGAGACTGTCTTCCCGCCACGCCGGGGCTGGGCCATCCACCACTACCCCCAGGGTATCCCCCGGCTCCTGGCTACCCCACCTTCCTGCCCGAGCAGCTCTCTCCCGGCACACTGCAGTACCAAGGTGAGTCCCCGCGGTGCTGAGGCAGCCGATGTCCCGCTTGGGCGCTGGCCGTGCTCACTCCTCCCTGTCCACCTATAGAGCTGATGCCACCGGGGAGCTGCCTGCCTGAGGAGACCAAGCCCAAGAGGGGACGCCGGTCATGGCCTAGGAAAAGGACGGCCACACACACCTGTGACTATGCGGGCTGCGGGAAAACCTATACCAAAAGCTCTCATCTCAAGGCGCATCTGAGAACTCACACAGGTTAGTCCCAGTGCTGGGGTCAGGGGGATGTCCTGGCCTGAGGGGCACGTGGTGCCCCCCTTGGACAGGGGAAGGCCATGAGCACAGGAGGAGGGTTCAAAGCATCAAGACTTTTCCTTGCTGGGTTTCCGGGCTTTTTGTTTTTCCTGCCCCCTTGGCTACGTGAAGTCCTGTGCAGTCTTTGCTTATTGGTTTTGACATTTTGCTTAATGGTTCAGAGTGATTCAGTTGTGGGAGCAGGTGGGTTTCTTGCCAAGTCAGAGTTTGATACTTCCATCTTGCTATGTGGCTAGCTAATTATCAGGTAGTTGGAAACCGCCTGGGATTTCTTGCTCTGGATTGTGTTGGCCCTCTTCTGAGGAGGCAGCAGACCTCTCTAGAAGATAACTGCTTTTTTTACTGGTGGTTGAGTGCTCCGCACACGCGCCCCTCTCTTGCCTGGCTGTAGGGCGAGAGAGGTTGTGCACCTCTGCAAGCTGTTGCTCCCTTTTTTGGAAAAACTGAGATAGATTTCCTGAAGAGCAGGGGCTTTCAGCTGAGCTGGCAGCTCTGATGGGGTGCCTCGTCTACCTGTAGAACAATTCCTTCTGCACCAGCAGAGTTTAGTTGTTGATTGTCCATTGCTAGAATTGGGATAAAATCTGTCCGAAGTGTGTATGTGAGCCCAGTCTCAAACTTCTACCTTGCAGCTGAGTGCAGAGTTGCAATAACTAAGCTTGTGAAAGCAGGTACAACAGATGGATTTCGCCAGCATGGGCATTCTGTAACAGTGACTAAATAACCTGGGAATTTGCATAATTTGAATCCCTGGGTTGTGAAGCCAATTCAAAACTTTCTCCTGAAGAGAAGGTGGGAAAGGGAAAACATACTGCAGTAGTTAGGCTACATCTTCAGGTAATGGCAGCAGGGGGAAAAAAGTCAGGTGAGTGATCAGTGAACATGTGCCCCAAGCCAGTCAGCATCATCCCCAGGATGTGTAGGACAGGGAGTTTGTAATTGTTGGGGAAGCTCATCTTGGCATCAACAGTGGTTTTTGTATAATGAAGACACTAGTAAGACTGAGTCCTTAATTCGGCCGAGCTAATGAAAGCAGTTTCCGGCTGTTTTTTAATTCTTGAGACCTACAATTATCTAAGTACGTTGTCTGCTGAGCTATTTCTGGTTGCTATTTGATTGTGTAACACTGCCATCAAAAATACACACTTGGGTGCTCTGAAGTCTCATGTGCAAGGCAGTGAAAACGAGCATTTTAGTGAAGATCTAAATGACACTAGAATTCATAGCACCTTGAAAAGACAGTTTTGCTCTTTTAGGCTTTATAGTTTGTTTCCAAATGCTTTGTCAAGTTCATCGTGTTTGACCACCCTTTGTTTTATCTAGGACAACTGCTTGTCTTTCAAGGTGCTACAATTGGTAGCCACAAAAAAAAAAAAAAAAACCCTAACTGATGTGTTTCATTGCTTGGTTTGTTCTTTTTACAGGTGAGAAGCCTTATCACTGTGACTGGGAAGGCTGCGGGTGGAAGTTTGCCCGATCCGATGAACTCACTCGTCACTACAGGAAACACACAGGCCACCGCCCTTTCCAGTGCCAGCGCTGTGACAGAGCCTTCTCCAGGTCAGACCACCTTGCCTTACACATGAAGAGGCACTTCTGATTTGGGAAAGCAGTGGATCTTTCCCCCGACTGCCGCAGAAATTCAGTATTTACAGCACAAGGACTGTCTTCCACGAGACAGGGAGAACTCATTATAAGCACTACAGATAATAGAGGTGAAGTCTTCCAAAGAGTGGAAAAGAGGGATAACTGCATATGGACATTGCAGCTTTTTTTTTNCGGCTCTTTTTTTTTTTTTTTTTTTTAATAGTTAGACACTTCAGAGAACCAAAGACGTTGGGGTCAATGACTGGATCTTCTATCATTCCATTTGTAAATCCAACTTGAATTATTTCTGGACTACAGAATGCCAAGAAGTGACTGGAAGTCATAGATATCAGGGTTTAAACAGACTGCATGTAGTTCGGAGGGTGGGGATATTACACAGGGAAATGATATTCCCTTAATTTCCTTTCAATGCAATATTAGATGTACACGCCATCTTGTACTTTCTTTTTTGTTTTTTTCCTTCTAAACGCCATTACAATGTTAAAAGAGGAGGAAAAATTCAGGTACAGAGTTATATTTTAAAAGCCTATTTCATGGTGCTTAGTGACTGTTGGTTCTAGAGGTACCAAAACCAGGAAGCCAAAGTTCTCAAACTGCTGCATATCTGACAAGGAACTATTTTTTATTTTCCGATTGCCAATTACGACCTAAATCAGGTGAATTACCCTGGTTTATCTTTTTTATTAAGAAAATAACTTTATGCAGACAGTCTGTAATGCACTGTGGTTTCGATGTGCAATAGTTTGTACAATGGTTTATTCCCAAATATGCCTTAAGCAGAACAAATGTTTTCTATATAGTTCTTTACATAATAAATATGTAATATAAATTTAAGCAAACTTCTATTTTGTATATTTGTAAACTACAAAGTAATAATGAACATTTTGTTGGAATTTGTATTTTGCATATTCAAGGTGAAAATAAGTTTTAAATAAACCTATAATATTTTATCTGAATGCTTGCTCTGATTTTTTCCTATGTATGGACATGGCCAAAGAAAGTTTGTTAGGTATTTGTTGGTGGTTGAGTTTACCAAGGCAAGGAGGGGGTGGGTGTAAATGCTTGTAGTCTCAAGACTCTGAAAGACAGGATTGTGTAAATGCAGTGCTGATGTAACATCTCTTTCTAGGGAAAAAGGTGTATGGAAAGCTTTTGCTCTGGATGTTGAGTTGCCACTTATCTCACCTGTGTGGGTGAAACTGTAATTTACCATTTTTAAAGTAACTTAGTTTAAATTATTTTTTAGAGGACTTAATCTGTTGAGGACATAAGACCTTGTTCATCTGATGATAAAAAATCCCAGAAATTTATTTTCTTTTGTAGCAGTCTTTGCAGCAATGAGGGATTCCCATCTTCATTGCCTTGGATTTCTTAGGCAAGCCGGTGTAACCACTTTAGTGTGAGCAAAGTAAAACCCACTGAGTAATGTTGAGCAAAGAATTAAACCTGGCTCGAAGAATAAAGGGTGCACGCACAAAACGCCACTTAACCATCACCTGCATGGAGTTCTCTTTTGAAACCTGCTCTGTCCTGGGAATCCGGTCACTTAACGAAGAGTCAGGATTCCTGCAGGAATGCACACATAGCCAGAGAAGGCTGGCCATGAAGGGACTGAGGATGTGTTGCTGCGAGGTCCCTGGTGTCGCTCCAGTGTCGCATGCCGTGCCACATCTCTGGGGGCGGTGAGCCTCCCCTGGGTCATTGCCAGCCCTGTGGTGCTTCTCCTTCAGGACCTCATTGTTCCAGCTGCCTTACAGAATGTGTAGCAAACAGATGATTTCTACATTAATGCCAGGTGAATAGGACCTGTTTTTCTCACTACTCTTCATTAGAAGGGAAGAAGCGATTCCTCTTGAGCTGATTTGTAATGTCTGTCAGCTAGGAATTTGGGTGTATGTGGTGCCAAATAAAGCTTAGGAAAAAAACAGCAGGCAAAAGGCTTTTGTATCTTTGTAGTAGTTAAAACAAAAGTGGCAGTATCAAATTTTTATGTCCGAGTGTGCCTTTGGAATGCTACTAAAGCTCACATTTCGATTTGGTGTTTGTGTGGGGACCAGTGCCGTTTCTCCCTCAGTTTGTGTAAGTAATATAATGATGCAGAAAATATTTCTCACCCCTTATCGCCTAGGCATGCTTTATTCAACTGAAAGCTATCTTTGTTGATTTGCTTTATAGGTAACACAGGGAGTAAGGAATGTCTGGTTTGCAAATGGCAAGTATTTAAAGCTAAATTAAAGTTATGAATCATCCTTTATCTGGAGCTTTTTCCATGTGAAAACTGTTTTACAATTAAACCAGACATTTTTTTTACCTCCTCTGTTGCTCTGCTTGTGAATTCTGGATGAGAGATCCAAGGTCAGCATTGAAGTTGGCGTGTGCTGAGGGCCTGAAGTGTCATTGTCCCATCCAATAATGCAGGGGCATATTTGGCAAGTGTGGGATCTCCTTTGTATGGCTGCCATTCAAAACCTCTTACATATGTGCAAGGTCTATGTTCTAGCACATCTATAAGTACTGAAATCTGAAGATTTCATCTGAGAAGCTGGTTTCTTTTGGTTTTCAACAGTTCTGTTATTATGCGCCCTTAAGAATTTTGTAAGGTACTGTAGCGCTTAGTAAGGCATTATCCGCTTCAGCCAGCTTCAGTTTCTGCTTGATGTTTTTATGGAGCCTAGGTTTCTAGTTGCATGAACAATGGCATTCTTGAAACAGAATTCTATTTGATTTTTCTTAATTCCCTTTTTTCCCCTGATCCTAACCAAGCTGTCCTCATGTATAAATTTCCAGACTGAAAGGGACAGGACTGTAACATTGTATTTAAAAGGAAATGCTGCTGTGTCTTTAACCATTTCTAAATTGCTACTCCTTGGGACTACTTTTTTGGGACAGGAGCCAACTGCTCACTTTTTGCCATACAGCATGCAACCCTTGAGAGGCAGACCTTATTCTTAAGGAGGTCTCTGGGGGAAATACTGAAATGAGCAGTGCTTTGGTAAATAGAGCTGGAAACAGCACGTTGTGTTTTCCACCTGTTTCGTTGTGTCTGGGATCCTGGAGTTGCACTTAGGTGCAGGGTTGCACATGGATGCAGTGAAACAACACGTATATCAAAAAGCATATCTTGTAAAAACATATGTAAAACATTGAGAAGTCTTGTAAATATGTCTTGAAAAACAAGATTTGTTTAGTGTTGCTGAAGCTGTACCAGTGCCACTATGCTGGGGCATCTAAAAGTCAGGGTTTCAGGTTATTAGGGTTGGCCTCTCTGACATGGGGTGAGCACCTCCAGAGCTGTCCCAGAGCATTATTTCAGCTACTGAAGGCAAAAACTCTTGCGGCAGGGAGTTATCTCTGCAGTCAAACTCCAGTTGTCCTTAATCCAGCTCACCCCTAGCCCAAATCTCTCTGGAGAATGCTTAGCATGTATAGATGGAGCCGCTTAAAACAAGATGGCACATGCCTGCCTGCTGAGTGCCAAGTATTCAAAAGTGGCACCAGAGTAAAAATCTTCTCAGAGCCGCAACTGCCGTGCACTTGTCTGCTGCATGGCCTGGGAGTCTGGGTTTGACTGTGACCCAGCACAAGTGCCTTCAGCCACCCCCTGTCACACGGAGGGGTGCTTCCAAGAGAGTTTTCTTATACCTCGTGGTGGTTGCAAAATCCTGCCACAGCTGAACATAACTGTGAATCTCACAAGGATTTATATTAATCTGATATGAATCAGTGAATTTCATTCTCCTTCTCTTTTATAAGGGAAGATCAGAGACTGCTGCGGTTAATCACCCCGAGTGCTAACGGTTCAACAGAATTAGTTTACACAAGTTTCCTGTGGGAGTGTGCTGGATCTTGGAGCTAGCCTGCTTTCACTGGAGTCCCTGGCAGGCACTTTTAACAGCATTTGAGTGCAAGAATTTCCAAATTAACCTGTGTCTGTCCCTGGGCTTTCCTCCCCTGAGTGCAACTGGGTTCTGTGCTCTAAGGCAGCAGGGGAATAGGAATGGTTTGCAAGCTGGGGACAGGCAGAGCAGTGTTTACACCATAGGACTTGGGCAGGGATCTGGATGTGGTAGAAGAGCTGGTAGGAGGAAGTGAACTCAAAGTATGGTGAGCAAAACTGATATGGAGAGGAAGAGGAACACAACCACCACCACCGGCGCTGCCATGTGTTGACTCAGGCTTGCCAGGAGAGCTCCCCAGATTAAATAGCTGTATTTAGGCTTGGTGGATATATCTCTGGACACCAAGAGAGATGAGTGTGTACTTAAAAGAGGGGAAGGCCCATAATTCACCGAAATTTAATTGAGGTCACATTGGCTTGGAGCCACAGGGTAACACACCCACATTCCCCTGTCTGCTGTACACCTGGATGACTCACATTTTGTCTGCCCTTCACTCTTGCCGTGACTTTACCAGGGGAACATTTTCATTACTGCTGAAGGCGTTGCCACCATGCGCAGAAATTGTCTCTGCGGCATGGAAGTGGGTGGTGGTGTTTCTGCAGCTTTATTCTCCACCCTGGGAGCATATAGGTACCTGTTAGTCTCTTTTTTTTACCTTTGGATGCATACCTGTGAGCCCTCAAGGCTAGAACCTTAATGGTGTGAAAGATGGGAGGGGAAAAAGTGGCTTGTGCCTTATTAATGCTTATTCTATATTTAGAGCATGCATTCCCAGAGTTTTACAGGAGACAGGCAGCCCTAACAGCTACTCACAAGACGCATTAGGCAGCTGCACCTTTTCCCTTCAGTAATGTTTTCCGTACTCTTGGAGCTGTGATTTCTTTTGTAACTGAGATGATAATTTTCACACAGACCTGGCTAGCTTGGGTCAACCTCATGACTTGCTAATAAAGAAGTTTTAGGGAACACGGAACACACCGAGCTGCTTTCACTGTAAAACCTGGGTGAGCAGAAGGATAATCGTGCTGCTATCGCCACAGCCATCTTGCTGCAACCCTGAAAAGTTTTGCATGGTTTTGCTTTGGGTACAGCATGCTTGTTTATCAAGCACAAGCTAAGGCTTGCTTAAAGCTTGCCATTCAAGTTCTCCAGTGTTAAACTTTCAGACTTTATTCAGTGAAAAAACCCAGCTTCCCTGTGTTATTTGGTTTAAGGCCTTTAATTTTAAGAACAGATATCCCGCAGTTATCCGGTATGATTTACCCCACTACTACCACAACAGTTAGGAAAGATCTGACAGGAAATGCCACACCAGAAACACACAGGGGTTAATTTGCTGGCAACCTCCTTGATGGTGGTCAGTCTGTTTGTGCATATCCCAGTGTCACAGAATCACAGGATCACAGAATAAGCTGAGCTGAAAGAGACCCTCAATGGTCATCACATCCAGCTCCTAGCCTGCACAGAACCATCTGTGAGTTCCACCATGTGCCCAAAAGCAATGTTCAAATGCTTCTGGAACTCTGTCAGGCTTGGAGCTGTGCCCATTCCCTGGGGAGTCTCTTCCAGTGCCCAACCACCCTGTGGGGGACGAATCTTTTCCTGATATCCAATCTAAACCTTTCCTGACACTACTTCAGGCCATTTCCTCAGGTCCTGTCCCTGGTCACCACAGAGCAGAGATCAGTGCCTGCCCTTTCTCTTTCCATCACCAGGAAGCTACAGAACTGCAGTGAGGTCTCCCCTCATTCTCCTCCAGCTGAACACACCAAGTGTCCCCAGATGCTCCTCACACAGCTTCTCCTCAAGGCCCTTCACCATCCCCATGGCTCTCCTTTGCACCCTCTCTAATAGTTTAATATCTTTTTTATGTTGTGGTGCCCAGAACTGCACACAACATTCCAGGTGAGGCTGCCCTGGCCCAGAGCAGAGAGAGACAATCCGTCCCTGGCCCAGCTGGCCATGATGGGCCAGGTGCCCCCAGGACAGGGATGTCCCTCCTGACTCCAGGGCACTGCCAGCTCATGTCCAACTGGCCATCGACCAGGAGCCCCAGGACCATCCAAGGGGGAGAATCCAGCACCTTCCCTTGTTAAAATCCATACAGTTGGTGGTTGTCCAGCCCTCTCATTTGTTGAGGTCTCTCTGCAGGGTCTCCCTGCCTTGAAAGGACTCAACAGCTCCTCACAAGTTTGTATCATCTGTGAACTTGCTGAGTGTCCCTTCAGTCCTGTGCCCAGGTCCTTTATGAAGATTTTGGAGAGCACAGGACTGAGGATGGAGCCCTGTGGAACCCTGCAGGCAGGAGCAGGGTCCTGGGTGTGCTTTGCCCTTCCAGCCCTGGAAAGGCATTGGAAGGCACTCTGATTTTGCTGGCCTGAGGAACCAGACCTGCAGTTGTCACATGAGAAAACCTGACTCCCTGGGGTTTTGCCACTGAGTCCACCCTGCACTTCCTGCTGTGTAGAAATTCTGCAGAGAAGGCTTTTCTCATGTGGAGAAAACTGCTTCTTGAGGTTCCTGCATGAGTTTGATTTCACACACCAGTCCTCTGGGAGTGTGCTGTGGTGTTGGCACTGTTTGGTGTCCAAATCTCATCTAGTGTCTTCCTCCTTGAGTTCTCCTGGGGGTTTAGTACCTGTCATAGTTATATTTCTCTTCTCTGATAAAAATTATTATTGTGACTTAGTATGTTGATAAAGTACTAGGGGCAACAGTGATGGCAATTACTGAAGCAGATTGGAATTTACTTTCCAAGCTCTGGACAAGGTTTTATCCTGTCTTTAGACTCAAAACATACTGATTCAGTAATGCTGTTGGCAACATAAGGGGGCTGCCCAAAGGGATGCATCTGTCTTTGCACTGGGATGTACAAGGCTTGGCTGTCCATTCTCAGTTCCCACATCACACAGTTTCAGCAACAGACTCCCCTGGCTGATGAGAGATGGCTCAATCTGTTGGCTGTGCAGCACACAATTATTTGTGTTTCAAAATATCAAAATGCTTTCCAGTGGAAAACAAAGCAACTTCACCACTTACAGCCTTCCTGCCTTCCCAGTAACTGTTCATGCCCTCTGCAGCTCTAGAGAATATTACAATGCTCCTGTCACCTGTACAAGATATTTGACTACCTTCCTTCTGCAAATGCTTTCTAACTAGAATTTGCTTTGACTAGGTTCCCATGTTCACAATCTAAAACTCACTGCCAAGGCTTCCTATGCAAATGGACCAACTTGTAACTGTGGTGCAGAGGAGGAGCAGAGAAGCACAGGGCAGGGTAGTGCCCACTTTTGTCTGGCCATGGGTTTTCTGTCCCAGCCGCTTGCCAAGGATGTGTCTGAAAGGCACAAGTGACCCTGTGATGGGTGTCTCTGGGGTGATCCCACTTCACTCTCCCTGGAAAACTTGTTCCAGGGAGCTCTGATGATTATGGGTTTCTTCAAGCTCAGGAGCCTGAGAAGCACAGAAGCCTTTTCAACCTGTGTTTATTTTATGCTATTTCTCTGCATATTCCACTTACTCAATAAATATTTGATCCTCTTTGGAGCCTGAGCTTCTGGCTTCTGAGGGATCTTGTGGCCAGGAGTTCTGTGATTAATGATGAACTGTCCTAAAAATATAGGTGGTGGGGGGAAGAAGGAAAAAAAGTATTTATATTCTGTAGTCTCTGAGGCTTCTGCCTTCCAGGTTCCTACTGTTTCTCCTTTCCTACACACTGCAGAGAAGGAAAGGATCTGACCTCCAGCTCTAGCTCAGCTTTGAATTCATTGAGTACTACCAAAGGCTGGAAATATTTGACTTTGGTTGTGTTTTTTAATGAATTTGTGAAGAGAAAGTAAATATAAGATTTTTACATATGGGTGAGTTAATCTAGTCTACTGCAGACTGGAAGAATGCCAGCACATTTGGCATAATATGATATTTCAGTTAATACTTACATGATGTTTTGGTTTACTGGTTTGGGGTTTTGTTTTTTTTTTTATTTCCAGGACATCTGAGAAGTCCCTATCCATAAATCACTCTTTTTTAAATTTTCTTCAAATTTTATTCAAAACAGAAAAAAATACTTTTCAGGATTTTCTTTGTTACACCTTGCAAAGATTCGTGAGTACAGTGTTTGCCAAAGTGTTTTCCAGCTCATGTACCTAAACATCCACAGATGGATTCCAACAGATTGGAATAACTCATTATTTATTTGTACACCATTATTAGAGACATTAATAATTGTGGGGTTTGTGTATTTGCTGCTATTATGTTTACTGTTACATGGAGAGGTAAACTGACCACAGCAATGTTTATTGGCTCAAATCTAACTCCAGGTTTTTCTCCTTGATTACATTTTCAAAACCCTGTTTCTGCACATCTTTTCCTGTTGTGTCCTAGGTCTTGAACAGCAAGTGTCAAAAATGCAGTGTCTTTTTGTACTGGGTACTGGAATTCATTCCAGGTGAGAGACATCTCTTTCTAAGAAGTGATCAAGGTGTATCAGGGCTGTCTGGGAATCCAACTACTCCATTAACAAACCAAATTAATTTGGTTGCAGGTAAATCCCCTTGGTTAGAGTTTATGCTGATTTGGGGCTATGCAAATGAACTGCATAAGCAAATCCAAAGTATTACATATAAATAGGCAACACTTTGAAAAAGTTTAAGATCCAAATCTTCAGGGTCCAGCACTGGAAGCTGTGTGTGAACAAGGCAAAGGAAGGGGGAAGGGAGGCAGAGGGAAGGGAGGTATGGGAGAATACAGAGCAAAGGAATGATTTAAACATTGGCCAAACCACTGTGTTAAGTCAGAGGTTTTCTCTGACTGGTTTCTCACAGCATTTTGTTTTGTGCTAAACATAAGGTGCCACAGTTTACATTTAATAACTCTGTCCAAGTTAGTAATTGAAATAAATACTGACTGTCCATGAACAACATCCCACTAGGCAGTACAGAAGCACAAGACAGAGATGTCTTCCTCTGCAGATGTATATCGAATATAAAACTTGGCGCCTGAATTTCCTCAGGGAAGAAAGCACAGAAAAGTCATTCAGCAGATTTTTTCAGTCTTTCCTTGCCTGTAGCTTTGCACTGCTTGGCTACTGGGAGCGAAGTGACAGCAGACAGACAAACTCTCAGGATAAATGCTGTGACTCTCTTTTCCCAGGTGGGACTAACAGCCAGCACTTGGAGGCACACAGGACCCACTCTGCCACTGCCTGCATGGCTCCTGAGACAGGGATGTGAAAAGAGAAGAGGTTAGTAGGAGGAAGATTTACAGGCAGCCANTTGACCACATCATTTAGACAAGTGCAGGGAATGATATATGATAGAAGGAATATATTGTTATATGTAGAAAGGCAGAAACTGAAGTTGCAACTCTGCCAAGCTATAAATTCTATTCCAGATCTTAATTTATGTGACCATTCAGCTTTTGTCTGCATACTTTTGTGGTTATTGTTGATTTTAAAGTCTTTATCTTCCTCAGAGGCACTGTACATACTACTTGGCAGTCTCTTTTTTTCATCATCCCAGGCATTTTTTCAGAGTGCTTTGGATAGACCACTGTATGCATACCATTTCCAGATTCACTAGTCTGACTGAACTCAAACACTGGGATCCTTGCACTGGTTCTATGTTGCCCACTGTAGACATTGCTGAAAACTTGAAAGTAGTCTACAAAACCAAAAAATGCAGACAGCTGGCCATGCCTTCTTTTTACATAAATATTTTGGACTATGCCATTAAATTGGATAATTTATTATGGAACAGCCTGAGGCCAGCCTTCCTTCCTCTCCTTCCTCTCCTTCCTCTCCTTCCTCTCCTTCCTCTCCTTCCTCTCCTTCCTCTCCTTCATTTCTTTCTTTCTTTTCCTTTCCCTTTCCCTCTTTCACAGAATTACAGAATCATTAAGGTTGGAAAAGGTCTCTGAGATCCTTGAGTCCAACCTTGCCCTCCCTTCTTTTCCTCCCTCTCTCTCCCACGCTGTGATTGCAATTACACCATTTAACATTACCAGTTTATGGCAAGGGAATTTTCAGTTTTGATGTGGAGCCAAGCTGATCATTTTGTTTGGGAGATGGGGCTCTCACTTTACATCTCGGTGTTGTTCATAAAGATCCAGTCCTTGGTGCCCTGTGGTGGGAGCAAAAGGACGAAACACTTTGCGAATGAACAGAGAAATTTAGATGAAAGGCTCTAAAAACACAAGAAAAGGAATCGGAAACCAAGAGACAAGGGGGCCTCACTCAGCAGCTTGGCAAGTGCTCTTCACTTCTGTGGGATAACAATGAAAAACAAGCCACACATCACCATTCAGGCCCCCATAGGGCCTCATCTTATTTCCTTTATTACAATGAAGATAATGTATAACGTGGTCAGGGTTTTCAACCTGGGAGGTGTGTGAAAGCTCAGTTTTTATTTTTTTTTCTCTGAATTCAAATGACATAGAAGTTCATGAGGTTCCCAGTGAGGCTTATTATTTAGTATGCACAAAAATGTTCTCAGGTGATGAGCAGGTGATGAGAAGCAGCAGGAAGGAGACACTGGGGAATGCAAATAAAGATGTGCCCACCTTGTGACTTTTGACTTGAGTGAGCCCAAATGAGCACTGGATCCTATGTCAAAAAGAGGTGGTGGTGATCTCTTCTTTCCTTAAAATGAGGAAATGAGTAGAAAATGCCAGGCAGGGCTTTTTTGATTCTTTGGGTTTGTTTATATTTTTTTTTTCTGGTGGGGAGGGCTTCCCCTCAAACTCTGTTGAAGATATCTGGGTTTGCTCTGTGTTTTTATTTATTTATAGGCATTTCTATGGCACTCATCACTATAATATCTGGGCAAATCTTTCCCCTATAATGTAATTAAATCTATACAAAATACATATGTTCTTGGTGAGGAAGTTAAACTCTGCTTTTGCAATGCTGTTATGTTTCCATGTACATATGAGTGGGAAAATAGAGTCCTGTTCAGGCTGTACCCTCACACACCTGCTGCCCTGGAGTGTGGGGTCATTGCAGACCAGTGGCTCTTTTGGGATCTTTGGATTTGGCACCTTTCTGAGTGCCCAAGGCATTCCTCACTATTCCAGGCACTACCTGGACTGAAAGGGCTAACACACACACACTGACCCTAAATGGGGAAATACAAAGTCCTCTTAAAACTCTTTTTTGCTGTTTTTATTACATCTGTGTGGAAGGGGCTCTTGGAAAGCCCAGCTCTTCCCTTCAGCCTAAGGCTTGCAGGAGGAGAAGCAGCAAGTGCTGGGAGAGGATGGGTCTTTCTGAGGAGCCAGCAGCTGCATGAGCTGGCACTGGCCACGTCCCCTCTGTGTCTGGTTTGTGCCCCATCTTCTAAAGAAATTTGCTTTAACCTTCACTTCTGTGGAGTATTTCACAGTGAAATGTCCTTCTGGTGTCTGGTGCAATGATCATGGGTGTCCTGCAGGGCTGGTCTGTGGGCTGTGGACAATCTGAGGACTGTGAGGACAAGTTGACAATGTGTCAAGGAGAGTTTTGCACAGGCAGTTGGAGCAAAAGTCTGCCTGAGAACAGTTGGTTCTGTCTGAATTCAACAGGTCACAGTCCAGCATAGATGGCCTTCCACAGCACACAGTGAGGGAAAACTCTTTTCTTGTAAAAACACAAACAGGTCTGAGCGGGCTGTGCACCAGCCCTGGTGATGGTCCTGCAGATGTTCCCTGGCTCAGGTGGGTGACCAGCCAGTGATGCTAGGAATGGCAGTACTTGTGCCATATTCACACTCAGATGTACAGGGGATAATGTTTAAAAATAAGAGTTGACTCTCAGAAACTGCCTACCTCCAGAAGAGGAATCAACTGCCCACACAGGACTGACTGACTGCCACTGAGTCGCCTCTTAGATAGGTATTTGTAAGATGTCTGGTGGTCTGGGTCCCATGGCAGTGACAATGTGAACATATTGGAGGAAATTAATTTGTCATTTCCCTCTTTGACAGTAGTTTGTTTTGCCTATTTCAGGGAAAAAAAAAAAGAAAATTAAAAAGAGGTAGCTGCGCTAATTTATTGCTTGAGGATCATCTTGTAGAGATCCTTGGTTCTCAGGGGCAGAGTAACTAGCTGCCCTTATACCTGCACATATTTGTTGCATCCTCAATCACTTGTGAAAACCTCTGGCTGTGTTTGTGTTCCTCCTCACATTCTGTTTTTGGCAGGCATATCCCTAACAGAGGTTTGTTCATCACCTCTCAGGCACTACTCACATATTTTATGGCCTGGCTGAATCAGACCTTACAGAGACACAGTTGTCCCTGGTTTGTCAAGGCCACATGAGGAGAATTTGGTTTGCCTGGGTCTCCAGCAACAAATAAGGAAAGATTATTGCCTTTTTTCTTAGGTAGGAAAACTCATATGCTGATTTTCAGGAGCGAAGAACCCCAATACTAATTGAATGCAGAGAATAATCATGTTCCCAGATATTTGAATCATTGGGCTGTGCCTTTGTTTTGTTTTATTTCCCCCTTACCTTTTATTTCTAGCATTTTACAAAAGGTAAACGGCGAGGTATTGCTGCTGGAATGTGAAAAAAGGCATTAACACAAGGGTACATCTCGCTGGTGCTTGGAGGCTGGATGAAAAGTCTTTTGCCAAGCATTACCAGCTCAGGCAACATTCATATCTGTCTAGATGACATATACTGAGGGTATTCCAGAAGCTTTAAGTGGGTTTTGGAGTAGGTGCAGGCTTCACCTTTAAAGTCTCCTGCCGCGGACCAAGGAGCTCGCTGGTCTGCAGCAGCGGCAGCTGCGGCAGCAGATGGTCCTGTGGAGCAGTGATTAATTGTTTTCTAGTGCCACCGTGAGGACTGCCGGTCCCGGGGTTTTCCTGGTGAGACCAGAGCTCCCGTGCAGCCCGGGCGCCAGCGGCCTTCCGGAGGGAGCTCCGCTGCCCTTGCCAAAATGTTCAGCGAATATCGCACCTTTACCAGGCCATGACCACCGCCGATTTATGCAGGGACAGATTTGCCGGGCGTTTAGGCTGGCATCATTGGTTTAAGTCAGGATCAACTAGAGTAAATAAATAGATGCACGGAGCTGGCTGCATGGAGCCGCTGCTGCTGAAGGAAATCTCTGAACCATCCCGGCCGAGCAGTGCCCTGCAGCTTTGGAAACCTAGGAAAGAGGCTCAATGCAGCATCAGAGTGCCAAAATTAACCGGGGTTTTGTCCTTTATCTGTGTGACTCACTGATACAGCAGCACAGTGGCTCTGTGATGGTGTACATCACACACCACAGTCCTCCATGAGCATGCACCCAGCCTGGTTTGTTTGTTTTTTTGTTTGTGTCATATTCAAACATCACTCAGAAGATGAAATGAAAGCTGCATATTTAATCTCACCCTCCAAAGCTGGCCAAAACAAGTGACGGGCTTACAGTCGTGCCAGGATATCAGGTGTATCTAAGAATGCCCAATGTTGTTTTGGGAGAAAGCGTGCAGTAAGTTAAAAGCAAGTTAGGGCACTAGTTTGGGACTCCAGAGAGCTGGCGTCAGTTCCCAGCTCTGCCCCAGACTCCCAGTGTGACCTGAGGCGAGCTATTTCCCTCCCAAAATACTTTCATAGTCAGAGAAGGCAAAATCCCACTTCATGTGAGTTTTGCCTTTGACTTGGTGGAGCCAGCTCCCACCCACGCATTTCAGAGCTTAAAAATTAAATGCAGGCTTAAGCACCTTGCTGAAGTAGTGCCAGAACTTACCTGCATTTCAGCTTCCTACATCTAGAAGAGGAACAAAGATCACTTCCCTATTACCACTCACTTTGCATGCCATGGCTGAAGTTTGTTTGTTGTAGGACTGAGTGTAATTATGGGGCCATGCTGACCTGTTCACCTGATAAACTGCAGCTCAGGCAAGAACCAGACTTGTTGGAGGCCTTGTGTTTTTCTGCCTTCGCTTGCACTTGGATATTTTCATATCTTACCAGCCTCTCTGCACTGAGTGGGGCTTTCTCTACTCTTAACTGGGAAAAGCCCATGCATTTTCTCCAATAGCATTCACAGGCCATGCTATTGGAGAAAAATCAGTGTTTCTGGCTAGACTAGTGGTGAGGTTCCTAGTGAGGGTCTCCTGCCTCTCTGATTTTTTTCATGGAATGGCCTGCTGTGGCAGCATACAGCTAAGTTTATATAACTGGCTCCTCGGAGCGCTGCCCTGAACAGGATATTCCTGTTGGCGAAGGGCTGTGCATTTGCTTAAACCAACAGTTTTAAGTCCCAGCAGTCCTTGACAGGTACAAACAAGGAACCACAGCAAGGGCTGAGGACAGGAGGGATTACTGTGCTTAGCAAGAAATAACTCTGGCATTTACATGCATATCGCGGATGCACTCTACAAGGTAAACAAATATGGCATAAAAGCATATTTAGCTATTCAAGTGGCCCCGATTGTTCCTATTATGATGATGTCTCCCAGCATGTATTTAGTAACACGCTAATTGGCTTTGCATGCATCAGGAAGAAAACTTTTCACTATCTGTTTCGGGATGGTTTCTGATGACAGTTTCTTTTAAAGTTTTATTTATTTCCGGGGACTGTTTGAAATGAAAATAGATCCTAACTTCTGATGACGTGCCAGGCTGCCTGTGCAATGGCTGATGTTGGCTAGGGCAGAGCCTGCTGTGAGCAGGGATGGATGGAAAGGCATCTGCAGGCCCCTCCTCCAGCTGCAGGTCCTCCTCTTTCATGGCCAGTGGTGGTTTGGCTCAACCAGGCACACACCGGTGACTCCTGAGCTGCCTTCACTTACAGCCTGAATATGCAAAGCAGTAACCAAAGACAGCCTCGGTGAGATCTGAGTTATTTAAACCTCAGGTACATTTGCACGGCTCCAGCCTGACAGTTACAGACAGCGAGCACAACCGAGGCCCTCCAGGACATTTATCAAACTACTCACCCTCCACACTGGGTTTTTTATTTCAGCCTCAAATGCATCAAGGAGTTTATTTAGCTCTTCTGAAGGGGAAGTTGAAATGCGCATGAGGGAAGCAGAAAGCAAAAAGGCCAATCAGTTCAGCAGCCCTCCATGCTGGAGATGTGCATTAAAACAGCAAACATGATTTTTAGACATCTGACTGATAAAATTATGTTTAATGCTTCTCTAGTTGTGAGGGTAAATTTGTTCTGGTCATACAGCAACAGTTGGCGAGCTGAATCATAACCAGCAAGATAAACACTTGTGCCAAAGTAACCTTTGCCCCCGCATTCGAGTGGATGAAGAGAATCTAATCAGTCATTTTATTTTAGCCTTGTTTCATCTACAAAATTCTGGGATCTGGCACAAAATTTCCCTTTCCCTGAACTAGTTGTTTAATGTGGTTTGAGGGTTATCTTCTTGGTTAGTCAGACAGGTAGGAGAAAGCTCAGAGTTTGTTGGCTCTGGAGTGACAGAGATGCCAGGGCCAGGCTCCTACTCCTGCAGCTGCCATACCCTGCTGGCTGTGACAGCAGAGGAGAAACAGCAAACAGCCTTGCCTGCTCCACACACCATGGCTGAACTGCCTCACAGAGAGGCACAGCCTGGAATTCCATCAGCTGCTGTTCTTTCCCCAACAGATGACTGCGTTCTGTAGGTGATCGTGCCAGCAAACCCTGGCAGTTCACAGGCACCCCACAACAAGCAGATGTCAGAGCCACATGAACTGAAAACTTGGACAGGACTTGGTGACAAACTCTTGTTTCAGGCCCAGTGTACTCTGAGGAGCATGGAAAAAATTCAGGCCTGGTTTGCAAGAATTGGGGATTTAGCGATACCTTGGATTTTGTAAACAGACCAGAGGTCTTGCAGCCTCTGGAGGAATTACCCATCTTTATCAATGACCAGGGGTGCTCCTGAGAGCACAGACTGTCCATTTGGGATAAAGCAGTGCCAGACCTACAGCAGAACAAAAAAACAAAACCTGGGACTTGATGCTGCTCCTCTCCTGCTGCTCCACCACAGGCCTGGAAGTGTATTCATGGAAGATGCATTTTAAAAGAGATTGTTGATGGGGGAAAAAAGGAAGACAAGTGTGGGGAAGGAATCTGTCTGTGTCCCAGAAGCCCTCTCCTGTCACTGCAGCCAGCAGCCAGGCTTTAAAACATGCACCAAGCTAGCATTTTTGGACGCACAGCCCTGACTGTTTCGGTGGCAAGAGCTGTGCATGGTCAGTGGGACCTCAATTTTTGTCTAGGCTTGAAGGCATGGCCATCATATAAATAACCACCAAACATTTCAAAGCCTTTGAAAACATTTCGTTTAATTTAAAATTTTAATGCTAGGAATGGGCCAGGGTTTAGGTGTGGTGGTTCACATATTTTTGGAACCTGTTTATCCATCTTTTATTAAGACTTTAAGAAGGCAGCTCAAAATACCTCAGTGACTCCAGTAATGCTGTAATTTCTGCTTCTTTGTTTTCTGCATGTGATTAAGTTAAATTTGTGTCTCCATCTCAAGCTGCTTCCTGGAGACACACTCAAATGTCAGCATCACAAGGCTTTGGTTTCAATTGCTTTCAGATCAATGGCTGAGATGGTGAGCAAAGACATGAAAACTTGTTTTGTACCTGGGTTTGTCTTAGACTTACCCTAACAACCTACTTCCAGCTAAATTTTGTATTTTGTCTTCTTTTAATAAAGACAACAAGTGAGTAATTACTAATAAAGTATATCCTGTCCTCACAATGTTTGCTGTCCTTTCACAGACTGACATCCTTCAGCAGTAGAAAATTAAGAGTGGAAATATCACCCCAGCCAGAGAACTCTCAGCTCACATCTCATTGCAAGGACAGGGCTCTCCCAAGTGTCTCTGGCCACTTTTGCCCCATCTGCAGCAGACTGAAGCACTTTAGCATTGAGATACATGCGGTTTTTACCCTGCCCTGCTGCTTCTTCCAAAACAAAAACTAAGTGACCTCAGCCCAGCTTTATTTGCCATCTCAGCTTCCACAGAATTGTGTGATTGAAGGGATGGTGCTGTCACACCATATCTCTGGCCAGTTTATGGTTATATAGACCAGTATGTTCAGGCTTGCCCCTGAAGCATCAGGAGTGACTTCCTGTGCTACACGAAACAGGGAAAGATCTAAAGAAAATTCTGTGCACATGAAGAATTCGGGTCTGGAGAACTCTCTCTCTAGCAAGCAATTTTCCTGAAAATATTACCATAAAACATGAGTATGCAAATATTCCCTAACCATGGAGGCTCCTGCCCACATCAGAGTCCTGGTCCAGTTTGTCCTGGTCCCAGACACAAACCACCACACAGAAATTTAAGAGTTTCAGCTGTCCTGTGCCTCAGTGTTTTACAGGAAGTTATCCCAGATCTTGGATGTGGTCCTTCCTGCCATGCACACCACAGACTGATTTCCATAACATGGGAAATGGCCTTCAAGGATGTTTTTCAACAAATTACTGAACACGGGATGTCATCAACTCACAGAAACTTTTCCTCCTATCTGAGGAGGATACAAAACTGAGATGCTCAGAAGCCAAGTTTATGTACTGCCCTGCTACAAACTTGGACTTTTGATTCCCTAATTTCTTTGATTCCTTGCCTACCTAAAGTTTTCCAGCAGAGTCTTCTATTTTTCTCTTTTCTTTTTTAAGCTATTTACATCCATTATGCTAAATGGACAAGGCAGCTTGCAGAACCCCTAACTGCAGGTTTGTGCCTCTTGCCTCTGAGCTGGTGGGATATGGGAGGATCCAGCAGAGATTATTCTGTCATTTACAACTGCTGAATGAAGCAGAATGCATTTCCATTTCCCTCCAAAGAACACAGTGTTTTGCTCCCTACATGCATCACCATAATGAGAATTAGTGTAGATGGTCTAAACACATTTGTACTGCATCTTTATTTTTCAGTCTGCCCTCTGTGGGACATGGGCAGGCCCAACCAGAAGGATCTTCTCTTCTGCGCGACTCCTTGGAGCAACAGCCAGTGTTCTGTGCATCTTTGTGTCTCTCCCTCACTTTGTTCCAAAAAGTGATGATCAAGTGAATACCTTGGGAGAAGAAGCTCTCAGCACTGCACAGTGGAGATCCTTCTCCACTGACATGAACAAGGACATTTCTCATCTCACCAGCACAGCAGAGAGTGGCCTCTGCAAGACCTCTTGATTTTCTGTTGATTATTTCCTGCCCCCTGTTGGTTTTCTTTCCTCCCACCTGCTCATCTCTTCCTTGTCCCTACAGCAAGAAGGCATTTATACTTTCTCAATTGGAGCTGCAAGCTTGGAGAAGGGAACACTACCACCTTCAGAGGGCTGGTGGAAGAGCAGCTGGAAGTGCACATGGGCTGTCTCCAAGTCTGTCAGCAAGAGCTGTGATCAAAACATTTATGTTTGCAGTTCATTGTTCTGCTCCTGGGGGACATTATCACCTCCCCAACTGCACCACATCTCTCCTGGTCTCTATGTTCAAATGCACTACCAGACACAGTCTAGGGATTTTTTTAAAAAAAAAATATTCTGTTGGTTAGTTTTTGTTTGCCTGTGATTTTTTATTTGCTGACCTGTAAATGCACAAATTCAGTTTGAAGAGTTTGGCCTTCCCACAAAATATTAGAACCAGCCATGAAAAAAAAGTAAGAAGAAGTAGTCCAGCAGCAGTCTTATGAAAATTAGATTCCTCTTTTCAGAACTCAGTTTTCAAGGTGAAATTTTGTGTTCAGTCCAGCCACTTGTTTGCTCTTGCCTGCACTCCAGTGCCTTTGCACCAGGAGGTGCTGGTCCATCACATTTCCTCTGAGCAGGGCACTGGCGTGGTTGAGTGTTGTTTTACGTGGTTTTTATTAGTGCTAAAACTGTAAAGAGAGAGGATCATGTTACATCCCTTCTGATGTTGATAGCCCTGGGTTTTGCACCATCCAGTCATCCAGCCTGTGTGCATCTGGGGTTATCCCGTTTTAGTCCAGACATCACAGAAGCTTCTCACAGGCTATCAACCCTACTCATCAATCCCATTGTCAAACAAAGATGACGTTCCAATGAGACCTTGCAGCAATTTTAGATAAGGGCAAGGTCATGGTGGGCTGTGATTCTGGCACAGAATGGGAGTTCCTTGCCCTGTCATGGGGGGGCAGCCCCACAGCTCAGAGATGCCTGCACAGCCTGAAGGAGAGGTACCACTAAAATTTCCTTATGCACTGAGGTTTCTGAGAAGCCTTAGCCTCAGCCACTGCCTGTCACAATTACACAGGAGAATTAATGAGGAGAAACCATCCAAATTTGTTTTTCTCTTGTTGGCTCAGCTAAAACACATACTCAGTGGCAAGAGGGCTGCTAAGTCTGCTCTGGAGGCAACCAGGGTCATGGGTGGGCCACCTCATCTCCTGCCTGGGGAACCCCTCCCTGGCTTGGAGGCAAAGTGCATCTTATCAGCAAAGTGTGATAACCTGTGGATGAGGTTTCAACAGCTGCAAAAAGGCAAGGACGGTGTGATCAGCCCACAGCTGGCCTCAGAGCAGCAGCCCAGATGGAAATGTAGCTGTTTCAGGGTACACTGTACTATTTCAAGAACATGGACCTGCAAGCCAAGAAGGGATGAACTCTCTTATGCAAGCACCATCCAGTGATCCAGTAGCACTTCTAGAAAAGAGCTGTTAGACTAATGCACAATATGCCCTGAAGCAAAGGTCTTGCACCAAATTACAGCCTCATGCCTACTGCAGCAGGGATTTCTGTAGGAAAACTGCAGGAGGGCTGTTAATCAAGGGAAATCAGTTCCAGCCTGACTGCAGTGGAACAGTCCCAGTGTGATGTCAGTGCCTCAGAGCCCCATTCCAGGAGGGGTGGCCTGTTTTGGATGCTGCTGTGTGTAATTTGGATATGCCTGATCCTGGCGGACTCACCAAGACCCTGGTGAGATCTGCAAATACATTTCGCAAAAAATGTGCCAGGAGCAGCTGCTGAGCCTAAACACCTGGAAGTTTCACATCTTCTTGGAAATCTTTCTCTGAGTGTGAAATCTTTTTCTGAGTGTGAAACTCCCCCTGAGTCAGAGAGTGGAAAAGGCCAGTAAATCTTACATTTGCTTCTTAAGAGGTGCTTCTGGAAGATCAAGCAAACAGATTTTGAATCAACAGCTTTTATGTATCAGTACAAGAAATAAATCACCATCAACCTAGAGGTAATTTTAGGTGTAGAAAGATGGCTTCAGCTTCTCAGCTCCTGGATAACAGAACCTGATATTTCTCATTACATGACTAGCTGATGACTAGACATCCAGGAGAGAGACATTTGAGAATGCATTGCCTCCTAGCTTCTGACCCCTGCTTTTCTTAGAAAGGCAAAAAACAGCTGTGCAGCAGTAA
The DNA here is from genome assembly GCA_008694505.1 of Cyanoderma ruficeps. NCBI lineage: Eukaryota > Metazoa > Chordata > Aves > Passeriformes > Timaliidae > Cyanoderma > Cyanoderma ruficeps. The sequence continues at coordinate 705,670 of VZDJ01000314.1, read as the reverse complement.
CTCACCCCAGTCATTTCTCCCTTAAGGGTCATCTGGTTGTTCTTATCACTTTGCTTAAAATGCTGAGGAGAGTTATACTTTCTAAGAATGAAAATGTCATTGCAGGTTCCTGTTGCCAACAGAAATCTCTACTTCTATGCAATTCTCTTTGTTTATACCAGCCACACAGACCCCAAGCATGAACATTCCTGCCCCCACTTCATTTAAACAACCAAAACACTTTCTAGTCCTCCCTCAGAAATGTGAAAACCACCCCACAGCTGAAACAGAAACTTTTCTCTCCAGACCACAGCCAAACCAAAACCAAAAGTTGTCAGTGTGGGAGCCCCACTTAGAATATTTGCGTTTGAATGTCTGCATTTTCTGGGAGGTTTGTGTGTCACCATATGGGAGCTCAGAAGGTTTTTAAAGAGAGCTGTAAACTTTTTTTGTTCTAGATTTGACCCTGAAGGGTCTGCATCCTGGAATTTGATTCAACCACCAAAGGTCCACCTACAGTTGTGAAACTGAGCACCTCCCAGAGGGCTCCTTTTTACTTAGTGTTTGAGCATATTTCAGCATGTTGTTTAGCATATGAGGAAGGCACAACAAAACAAAACAGACCCACTTTTTCATCAGAGGTATCTGAAATCTATGTCCAGAGCCTATGAAGGAAAAAAAAAAAGCAGAGTGTTTCACAGCAAAATATGACCGTGTGAGCTTGTGCTGCTGGCGCTGCCCTCATGGAAGGGCTAGCAGATGAGTGTTAGACCACCACAAGCAGCAGAGCTGATCTGCTCTGATGCTCAGCAATACAGAGTGTGTAAGTATGTGTCACAGTACAGATAATCTGTAGCTGGACAAATAAATCTGGCTATAATAAGAAACCAAATTTGGTTCTCCTAGCCTGATAAAGAAGTCTCTAGGTGAGCAATGATAGGACAGATTTAAACTCGGACAGAGACCTCAACCAATCCCTTCCAATCCTAAAATGCAGATGTATCATTTGCTAGGGGGCTGGGCAGTGTTAAAACCCAGACCAATCAGTTGTCAGGACCCAGAAGTTTTGGACCCACTATATAGGAAGGTTTTGAACAATAAAACTGTTTGTCTTATGATTGAGAGGACTTGAGTCATGATTTCTGCCTCCAACTAAACGTAATAAGTATGGATAAAAACACAAAAATCTAGCGGTGAGCAAAGAGCCCTGCTGGCCTGCTGTTCTTTGTCACTGTCCTGGTGTTTTTCATATGCTGATGAAATCCTCACACATACCATTCTTCAATCAAGGAAGCCTATGTAGAAATGCATCAAAATGATGTTCACTGTTTTAGTACTCATGGCAGTGGCACACCACACTTTGGTTCTGATCTGTCCTCTAAAACGTATGTGGAAGGGGAGAAGGATCTGTTTCTTATTTGCTTTTTTACACAACAATTTCTATTTATTTAGCATCAAATCTTGAGTTTCCAAGGCTTGGAACACCCAACCCTCCAGCCTGTGGGCTGTAGTGGGAGCTTAGAGCAAGTTCTGCACCAGGGTCATCCTCTCCATCCTCCTTGGATGTCAGAACAGTGCTGCCACAAGCCCTGAGGAGGGATGTTCAGCCAGTAGGGCTGATTAATTTCCTATTCCATTCCTGGCTCAGCAGAGATTGGACACAGGGCCTCCCGTATCTTGTTTTTCTTCAAACTCACCTCTCCCAGGACATTTGGAGAGCAGCTGTGGCCTAAAGCAGAGCTCCTCTAAAGCCATCAGCTCTTGCTATGGCCAGAATTATCACAGAGATGGTGCCTAAATCTTCTCTGGGGTGCAGGGATGAGTGTGTCCATGACATCCCACTATAGGAGAATAAAATGGCCCAAGCTGGTTTTCCCAAGCCTCAGCCCACTGGGAGATGTTTGAGTTGGTATGCAGACCATTGGAGAACACAGAGATTTGCCTGAACTCCCTACAGAAATTGGACCCATCCTATGACTGGAAAGGGTGGGAAGTCTTCAGGAGGAAACAACCAACAAAATAGTCAGTAGGGATGAGACAGTAAACCACAAAGAGACAGCAGAGCATGGGCCAACGTAAATGCAACTGCCAAACAACCCTAAGCTTTCTTAGGAGAAATCCAGGCTGGTGTTTTGCAGTGCAGGACAAAAAGATGGAGAGACACTCTCATGGACAGCACTTTCCTAGAAGGCCAGACAGAAACCAGGTTCATCCTCCAAGCGTCCAGCACAAGCTCCATGGTGCTGATGGAGTCACAGCAGAGTCACAGCAGCTCAGGACTGACACATGATGTGGCAGCCAGGGCCACACAAATCTGAGGAAAGCCAAGCCAGGTATTCCATGCTGCACAATGGCCACTTAAAGGGAAGGCGATAAAGCACTTCAGGGTTCTTGCTGCTGGTATGGCAATCCACAGCATTTTGTGTTACGTTTTTGGAAATATGAGGGGAAAAGGATGAAGAATGTCACTTAAGGGTGACATCCTCACTTGACACTCAAGGATGTCACTGAAAAGTCCCAGCATTTCTGTGTTTTGAGACAAAATCACTGAATCTAGTTCTACAGCCAGGATGCAAAACCAGAGAAAAGTACTAATTAATTACATGGCAAGGCAGTGATTGGGAAAAAATCAACCCAGCACACAAGAATAAATCAGCCCAAGAGCACATGTCATTCCCCATATGTTTTCTTCCACTGTGACCAATACCATCTGCTTCCAAAAAGAAGGCATATGCTGCTATATTGAGACTTCTCTGAAACCCAGATTTGCTCATTTAGAGTCTTGAGTATCTGCACTAGAGCAAATGCAGAAAGAATCCTGTTTTAAAGGCTTAGGAGGAGCTAACAGGAGCTGAGAGCTGAAAGAGGACAATTTCAGACTGGGACTGAGGGCTGCCTTTTGAAGGCATGGGAACTGTCACCAACAGCAGAGGGAAGCACAGAGTCACCGTCCCTGCGTCAAGGAAAGAACGCAGGCACAATATAAAACTGGTTATTGATCCCAGCACAGCAGCAGCTGCAAAATAGCTGGTTACGAAAATCAGAGCCAGAAGATCTATTGGTCCTCTGTTCCAAATTTGGTGGAAGGGTGATCTGTATTCAAAGCACATTCTCTTTCTTTCTTATTTATTAAGCTTGCTCTCCAGCTGGACCTCCGCTCTGTGTAATGTGTTTTTTGTTGCAGATGTATTCCAGCAAAGTGAGGCTGGCATGCCTTTGGGGTGTCGCCTGCCCCTGGCTGGAGCTGTGCAAGGAAGGCTCAGGAAGAGCTTTCCCCTCAGGATTGCCATATTCCATTCCCAGCAGGATTCTCGTCACAGACTTTCTGAGTTTTATTTCCTTTTTGTGCAAAGCATGAGGAGTGCTGAAAGGTACAGAGAGCCTCCATGGCAGCCCAAGGTGATTGCCATGCCTGCCCCAGAGCTTCAGAGGCTAGAAGCCTTCAGGCACATAGGGGAAAGCTGGAAGGTCCCAACATGTCAATGGTGCTGTCACGTCACTCATGAAGCACAGAATTGTTCTCTAATTTTGGGCCTCATGACTGCCTTTGATGGCACAGCTGGGCAAAGTGCCACAGAGTCATGCAGAGTAGAGATCATTGAGCCCACAACCTGTGACTGTCACCACCTTGTCACCAGACCAAAGCACTGAGCACCAGTGTCCAGACAGTTCTTGGACACCTCCAGGGGTGGGGACAGCACCACCTCCCTGGGCAGCCCCTTCCAATGTTTAAGAACTCTTTCCATGAAGATATTACTCTTGATGTCCAGCCTGACCCTCCCCTGGCACTGCTTGAGGGCGTTTCCCCTCAAGCAGTTCCCTGCACTTCCCTGTTCCCTGGGAGTACAGCCTGATCCCCCTGGCTGTCCCCTCCTGTCATGGAGTTGTGCAGAGCCAGAAGGTCCCTCCTGAACCTCCTTTTCTCCAGGTTCTGTACAATCCCCACCTTCTACAATCAGGTGTTCCCCTGAGCAGTCTGAACTGGGGCACGCATTCTTCAAATGATCGGAGTATATGAAACTTATCTACAAAAGTAGAATTCTTTTGTTGGCATGGAAAAGCCAGAATTATTTCACCATTTTTTCTTTGGAAGGGCCTTTGCCTGTCACACGTGGATAAAGGAAAGGGATTCAGTCCCTCACAGCAGTTCCACAGCTGCCACCAGCAACAAGCTCCTGGATTATAGTACCAGCTGTTGCAACCATGCAAGCACACAGCTGGCTGCTGTGGCATTTCATTTTCATTTATTCATTGTCTCACACAGGATATCAGTCCTTTAGATGAGGAGACCACTTGCAACATTTGGGATTCTGTCAAAGACCCAAGAAAGGCCATCTTTCTGTTACCATTTATCACACATTCCACAACCAAGAAAAAGCATCAGTTACAGGGCACCCAAGCTGGCACAGGTGTGGAGGCACAGGATTTGTGAGAGCAGGTAGAAATGTAAGGTCAAGAAATGCTCTTTTATGGCAAAATATGTAGAACAATGCTATTTTTACTATATTTATTACAGCAAAACCCTCCTTGGGGATTGCCAGATACTTTACTTTATCAAGCCACATAAGTACCAGAGCACAGGTCCCTTCTTCAGTTTCATCTTTTTGATATTCCAAGGGAGGGGCAGGGGGAAAAGTTTAATTTGTATTTTTAGAGCTTTGGCCAAATTCTTGCTTTCTGTAAGGAAGATATGGGATCAAGTGTACTCAGCTTAAAATGTATCCTCTAACTACACAAGTGGTTAGTGAAATTTGAGAACAGGAATTCACTGAAGGGAGCAGGACTTGGGAGAAGTTTGACCCATGCCATACAGTCTCTCATGTTCCTCCCAGTGCAGATCATGCTCCAGTGGATACTAGTGACACTGGTGTCACTAGTATCCACACCTGTTGTTGCAATAAAAACTGATTTTGACAACAAATTTTTAAAGGGGGGCACTCATGTAACACCAAAATTTTAGCTCACATAAAACATAAATACTCCTGTATGAGTCCTTCAGTGGCCCCTCAAAAAATATAAAAGATACAAAACCCACAAAAATTAATCAAAAACAATTAAATCCAAAAAATATAATTCCTTCTCCTAACCCATAAAACATCCCAGTATTTATGACTCAAAAAAAACCTAACAAAAAAATTTTACAAAATCTAAAAGCTATCAACGCAATAATGATCCCAATGAATGCACAACAACCCAAAATTCCTAATCCAACCATGATCCCTAAAAATTGAAAATTGCTTATTATTTACTTAAAAATTTGGGGTTTTACAATTACATTACACCCTAATAATACACCTCATTTTACTTTTTTATGGGTGTCCACTTCTGATTTTGTAGGAGAAGATGCAAAGGCCCCACAGACATCCTTTTGTCCTTTTGGATTGCTGTTTTATTTAGAATCTCCTTGCCACTGAGGGTGTTAAAACCCACACCAGTCTTGGAGAACAGATCAGACCAGGGGTGTGGGCTGAGCTGACCTGAATGATTCCTTCCTTACTTCCCGCTCCCTTTTGCTGTGATGATGCCTTAGGATTTTAGCTTCTATATTTTACATATATTTGTAACTCTGCAATTCTTTAGTGTATAACTCTGGACTCCATCTACAGTGTCAACTACTGCTTTCCCATTTTGGTCAGACAGAACAATTCCTCTCTAGGCCTGGGAATCAAGGACACCTCACTGTCTCAGGCCCTGAGAAATGTAAACAAAAGTGAGTTGGGAGGGGGGCAAGCTTGGGGTAAATGACTTCATTACCTGAAGCGGTAATTGGAAGATTACCCCCCAATATGTAAATAGACCAAACTTATAAAAGTGTGAAAACCCATGACACGTTGCCCATTTTGGGTCTAGTCCCTGGGGAGCTTTGTCTGCCTGAATTGTACCTGAAGGGTCTTCAATAAAAGTAACAGCTTTTTATTCCTTAATTTTGTCTGGCCTATGTTTTTAGGTAGCCCCAAAAAGGCATCAGTTAAACCACCCCCTTTCTTCACACTCCTTTTCCCCTGGGGTTGAGCAAACAGAAGCTGATTCACACCAGGAGTGTTGATTCACTCCCCTGTGGTTAAGGGACTGTTTCACCAGCCCTTCCACCTTGCTGCGTGAAAAGCCAGCTACCATGCAGAGTTCACACGCTGTGGGGCTGTTTGCTGCTGGGTCACCTGTGGGTAACAAATGGATTCAGGAGTTATCCAGGAGTAAGCCCTCAAGGACAGAGACAGTCAGAGAGGGACTGCCTGCTTCCTGATTTCCTTTGGAAACCAGTTTCAAAGCAACTTTGCATCTAAATCAGTGCTTTGGTTTTCCAAACAGCTGAAGTACTGGGAGAATCTGGCCCAAGGTGCTGACAGATGCTGATCTCTGCAAGCAGTCATGAAGATACTGGAAGTCCTTGGGTGTCACCACCTACCTTTGGCCTTAATTATGTATTTTACATCATCTGCTCCTTGATGCAGGGTCATTATGAGTTAAAGGAAGTCTGCCAAAAGTGGTCATTTATGTTATGCAGAATTCTTTCTCTGTAGTTGGGCTAATTGATGTGTGTCATGTGTAGATATCTTGCAGGACTGCAAAAGAGGTTCATTAAGTGTTAGCTATGAATCACGTTTCAGCTTTTTTTCCCCTACAGTGGAGCTGGCAAGAGAAAATTACCGTTGGAGGAAACTGAAAACAAAGCAACACAAAAAGCAGCACAAGGCATGCAGCAGTGGAACCCAGAGTCTGCTTGCTCAGTGAATTTCAGTTGTGGCAACACTGACTGAATTAAGCAGGGTTTAGCTCCTCCTGTGACCCTGCACACACACACAGAGGCAGACACAGCCACCCCCTGCAGCCAGACATGCAGGGGAATGCCTCCAAGAGCCTGCCACTGGTAATCCTACACATTCCATAGGCACAATTTGGGACTGCCAAGGCCCTTCTCACTCGAGGACAGTGCTGGTGAGGCACTGATGAGCGCCTTCCAGCCTATGAGGGTGCTATGGAGTGGATGGACAATGGGATGTCCTCTCCCAGTCATCTGTATCTTATCCAGGGGCATTTGCAGCAGAAGGGAAGTGCCTGGTGTGGGAATATTTGTCCTTTAAAGGAGTTACAAAATGTCATCTAATTCTGTAAGAATCTGCAAAGCACCTTCCTGGAATGCTCCAGAGCAGTGTCTCCTTCAGGAAACAAAGAAACAGTGGTGTCTTGGACATGCTGGCAGGGCCTAAACTGTTAAAATCAGTCAGCACACCTTATGGAACAAACATTTTATTTCAATTAAGCTGCCACTCTGTCTTGATACATTCGAAGTTTCCAAGGTATTTTTACCCCACAGCCTGTTGTAAGATATTGCATTATGTAATTTTCAGAGGGAGAAGACATGATGTTATAAAGACTCTCCACTAGAGGTGGCAGGTCTTCCAGGTTCTGTGGCTGCTAATGAGATAATGAGAAACGTGTGGGTCTGTTTTACCAACGCCCCCAGACAGGATCCTTGCTGCAATGTTGTTTTGTTTGACTGCCTGCCATCAGGACTAAGGACATCAGAGCTCCACGGGCAAACTCAGAGCATGACTCAGAGGCTATAGGGTAGAAAACCTGAGGAGGATGGGTCATCTTCAGGGGATGAGCTGAAGAAACTGGTTGATGGTCACAAGGAGACAAAAACATGTCTTTGTAGAGCTGAGAAATGGGTACAGTCCCTGGGCAGAGTGTAAGTCAGCATGGGGGGGGATGCTGCCTGGTGCCACCTTACAGCCAATCCACACTCCAAGGGCTCAAGAGACAAAGGAAAGTGAGCAAAGAGGGCTTGGGAGCTACAGGAAAGCTGTGAGAAAAGGGTGCAAGGGGAGAACAGGAGCCATTGTGGCTGAGACACTGGCACATGAAAGAGGCATCAGATGCTGTCATGGGTTGGTGCTGGTCAAATGCCAGTGCACCCATGAGTGTATGTTTTTCCCTAATAAACCACTGTGAGATGTGGTCAAGAACAGAGCAGAGCGAGCCTATAACTTGGAATAGAAAAGAAAACATTTATTAACCTACATAACAACCGACAATACATAAAACAGACAATAGACATGAAAAGAAAACCCAATCACCCAAAAGCAGAAAAGAAAACCTCCCAGAACACTTTTCCCCCTCCCCCCAATTTCCATCCCTTACATGCTCAACAGTTGACACCAGCACATACCCTCGTATCTACTTGCTTAAACCTTCCACAACCCTGGGTTCCCAATCCAAGCCATTATCCCTTAAAAACTCAATCTTCAATCCATCCAGAGAGAGAGAGAGAGGAGTCTTTCTCGCACCACAGACCCCCCCACAGGAAACACAGGTCCATCCTCCCATGTTCCCATGTCACCCATGGCACCACCCAGAGAATTCTACCAGGGTGACACTCTCCTTTCCATGTCCAGTGCTCTCACCACTCTTCATGGACCAAAACCAGATAGGGCTTTTTTAAGGATGTTTGGCCAAGTACCAAAAACCAGCGATCTTCTCTTATTGGGACTAGCAGTCCACCCCAAATTTACCCCTGGGGATGAGGGTTCCAAGAACAGCCCACAGAGTCTTTGGCTTTGAACCAAAAAGCACCCACCCAAATACAGTCTCATTTACATTCAGAAGAGTCAGGGTCTGTCTATGGCTCCCATTCGGCAAGAGAAGTCCAACCCAAAGACCACTCCTCTTCATCTCTGGCAATCAGGGGAGATTCTTTTCATCTTNGGGGACAGGGGACGGAAGGCACCTTCGAAGTTCTCCACCTGGATGGGGCTAACCCAGCTCCCGTCCCATTCCCTCTCTTTCCCCCACCCTGGGGCCCAGGCCTACCTCAGCCAGCCCCACCTGGGTCCCCTCCCCCGCAGGGGAGAGGAGAGGGATACTCCTCTGCTGAAAGCAGAGCCAGGAAAGAGTAAGTAAGTCCAGGAGTCCTTGCTTTTAACCCCTTGTGTCCTCAGAGGCGTGTCCAAACTCTCAGTGGCCACCAAAGGTGCCAACATCCAAACCTGGCCACTGATTGGTTTGACCTCAGTTTCCTGAAAAACTCATTTCCCCTCAAACCAGGACAGATGCCATAAAATGCAATCTCGTGTCTGTGAACAGGGACCGCTGCTGAAGTGGCTAGCAGGCAAAACTGGGCAATTTGTATGATTTGGATGTTGTCATCTAAAGATATCAGCCTATTTTACCCCAGAATTCTGAATAAACAACACAAATTTATTATCTTTCCATTTATGCCTTCCAAATCTTTAACAAGCATTTAGTGCTTGGGTTTAGATAAGTGCAAACAAAATTAACACCAGCCAGGACTTGGTGCTGAGAAGAAATATGCCATCATTATACTGTGAGAAGTTAAAAGGCTCCACAGACTACTTATATATATGAATAGGAAGAAATTACCTCCCTACAGCAGGTCAGGTTGTCATGGACACAGTAAATGGGATGTTTGCCTCCTGCAAAACATTACCTGAATTGTCAGCAATGATCCCCTGTCTAAATTTCAGAAATCAGGTGCCTGGATCTTCATACATGGTACATGCCATAATCTATCTTCTTGAGAAGGGTAATACCATTACTCACCCTAAAATTCTTGGCAGGAGAGCAGAAAGTCTGTTATTATAATGCCCATCAGTTTCTCTGATTTCCAGTTCTGTAGGTTGCAGGACTGCTGTGTTGGCCTGGGGATTCTGAACAGCCCAGAAGCCCTAATCCTACATTTTCAAAAGCAATACTTGATTTTCAGGAAGCTACGTACACGTTGCTTAAGATTTTCCAGAAGTATGTGTCTGGTACCTTCTGGTATATTCCATCCAAACAATTTTCTAAATTTCTGCTCCATAGTGAAAATATGGCTCACTAAATTCTTACATACAGACTTCACCCTGTCATGCAAAATGCTGTCTGCTTTCCCTTCATGTGTTCTAAACTGTAATCCCAGCTACAAATTGCAAAATAATGCATTTTAGGATGTCTTTTTTTCTGGAAAAAAAAAAAAAGCCTTCAGACTTTCATAGGAAGCTATGGCTTCCTGCCCTGCTATGGACAGTTAAAAACCTCTCCCCAGCATGCAGGTCACAGAAGTTTGGGTGTCTGTGTTCAGAGTAATTTCATAAAGTCCAACCTCCTGTGCTGCACAGGGAGTGCACAGGAAAAAATCTCAGGCTGCCTAGAAATGTTTCACTGGCTGAGTTCTGGAAACACCTCATAGATTTCTCTTTTCACTCTGCACCACCTGGCTTTTTATTTGGAGACTTTAATGGCCATTGGGCAGTAAGCACAGGACAGTTCATTCTTCTGAGGATTATATCTCACCCACAACAAAATTAAAATAGCACAGCTTTCCACTTAAAAGGATTTCTCTCTGGGCTCAGAAAAACATCGGTCTTTGTTCTAGAAAGACAAAGGGCTCAAAATCACAGGAAATGAGTGGTCAAGGTAAGCACTGGTATCATCCAACTCCTGCACCTGAAGTATGTGTGAATCGTGGAATGGTTTGGGTTGGAAAATACCTTAAAGATGATCCCATTCCACCACCTGCCATGGGCAGGGACACCTTCCACTATCCCAAGTTGCTCCAAGCTCCATCCAGCCTGACCTTGGATACTTCCAAGGGATGGGGCAGCCACAGCTTCTCTGTGCCAGGGCCTCTCCACTCTCACAGGGAAGAATTACCTCCTTATATCTGATGTAAACTTGCCCTCTTCTCAGTATAAAGCCATTCCCTCCTTGTCCTGTCCCTCCAGGCCCTTATAAAAAAGTCCTCTCCAGCTCTCTTGGAACCCATTTAGGCACTGGAAGGGGCTCTAAGGTCTCCCTGGTGCCCTCTTTTCTCCAGCTAAACAGCCCCACCTCTCCCAGCCTGTGTCCATAGCAGAGCTGCTCCAGCCTGGAGCATCTGTGTGGTGTTGCACAAACCACAGGAGAGAGCAGTGAAGACCATGTTCATGTGCATGCTTTGTTCCCTCTGCTTCTGAGTTCTCTCAGGGGAAAATTCAAAAAGAACCTTTCTGGATCAAAACCCTTTCCTGCTCCTCACTTTTGTCCTGGAAAGAGTAGGTTATCTAGCATTAAGACCCCACTCTCCTTTTCCACTCCTCTGCTCCCCTGTCCATCAAAGTCAACAAAAAAGCAGCACATGGAAAGGAGATCACACCACAGCTGCTTGCCACAGGCCATTAAGCATTATTTTGGTCTCAGCTCTGTCTAACAACCTTATTGTCCCCATCTTGGAGGGCTGTTAAAGCAGTAAATTTGCCAGCTAGCAGAACTTGTGGATGTCTGAGTGGTAGCTTCCAAGTGTTGCTTTTGGGAAGGCTCAAAACTTTACTTTTTTTCTTGTGTCAGTGCCGCATCATTTGACAAAGGACATAACACCTTCTGCAGATGGCTTTGTTAAGGCTCAGCCTTAATTGTCTACTGTCAACTAGAAAAGATCTTCAGAATGGCAGTGTTCCTATTTATATTGTGTTTTCTCAAAATGTCCTTTGCTTTATGAGCCACAAATTCTTTTTGAACAATGGCAGTTCCTGGGTTGGTTTTTTTTTTTTAATTTCAGTGTCTCCCCTCATACAGAAGTTTGTGGAGCCAAGCCTGGTCATTGCCATACTGCAGAGATTATTTGAATGATCTCTTCCCACCTGTCAGCCAAAGTGGTAAGGATATAATTTTGAGAGCCTTTCAAGCAACCATTCAGCAACACTTTAATATAAAGGGTATAATTAAATGACCAGTCATATGCCCACCCCAGAGAACACCAGTCCTGCTCTGGAATCGGAGTGACTCAGTCACTCCACCAAGTGCCATGAATGTGCACCAGAGTAACTGGGAAAAAAAAAATCCAAAGGGACACAATTTCTATAAAATAATGATATTTATTACAAAGGTGTGCAGTCAGAGTTGTTATAAATACGATGAGCCGATTTGTAATAATAAAAAAATAAAATTTATTTTCGCATTACAGCAAGTACAGAAACAATTAAAAATCACAGCCACAATAAAGATAAATTTAATTGAATTGAGGGCAAAATGTGAGGCAGGCCTCTATCACACCGTGTCTCCCCTTCGTTCGCCCCAAAATCCCAACAGCAAGGTCCAGTTTTTATACTTTTTATTTTCCCTGGGGCAGGGTTTTCCTTTGTCCAGGTGTTCAGGTGTTGGCATTCATTTGCCCCTTTTGGGATTCTTATTTTTTCAAGTGGGCTTTTAGGAGAAAGCACAAAGATGTCTGAGTGTTCACTGTAGATCATATTCAAGTTCTGAGTGATTTTTCAGGCAAACAGAGGAGGATGTCCATTGCAGATTCAATTCCATCTCTGGGCAGATGTTTCGACCCTCAAGCATGCTGGTTCAGCCGAGCCACATTCATTCAAGTGCTGATGGCTCCAAATCTTGCCCCGCTCTGCCCCCCTTTCCTGCAGCTGTTTAACAAATGTCTTTTCCTGCCCGTAAATCCTTTATTTCTCAGGCACAGATTAATACACAGAGATTATTTACAACAGAGTCTTCAAACTTTTGTCGTGCTGCTTCTTGAACTCTCACCAATATGCTTCAGTCTGCCCTTCATGTGGTTGTGACATCCTAGGGAAGCATTTATGTGCTTACATATCATAACTGTTGGACTTTCAACATTCAAAGACTTCAAAGATTCCAGGTGAACTCCTGGGTTCTGATATCTCAGGCCAGGTCTTAATGGAGGACTCCATTTTTTGGAGGCACAAATAATTGCTGGCATAACTAATTGCTGTAGTGTGCATATCTGAGCACCTCTAGAACAGCCAGAAAAGCTGAGTTTAAATTGAGCTGTGTTGTGTCAACAAGGCAGTAGTTTGCAGATGTGTTGTGGTTTGGTTTGTTCTGTTTGTTTGCCTCTGTCACATCCCTGTATCAAAGAAACAAGTCCCTGGGTTGCTGTTTGCCTCTGAAACCTTAAATCAGAGTCACACAGTGATCACCCCATGATGAGCCTTGGAAATATTACTCTGTTTAGGTCTCCTTAGCTCATGGACCCTTAAATCATTAAAAATGGTAAAAGAAAAAGCAGGAATGCCTTTGAAGGCTGAAATCAGCCCACACCCACTGTCAGGTGCCTCAGGAGAATGGCTTTTCCAGGTAGGATCCTTTTCTGGTGACATTTTGCCTGTAGAGCCACTGCGTGGTGAAGCCCAAGGGTGGGATATGTCCAGGTTTTAGAAGTGGGAACATTCAGAGGCAGATGTGAAACTGATGCTTCTCCAGCCCCCTCTGCAGCAGATCTCCCCTGTGACCTTTCTGACCTATGTAATGCAGGGTCTTCTCAGGACAGTTACAGGGCTTAAAGGAACAGGAACAAAGTGGTGGTTTCTGAAGCTTCAAATATCTTTGAAAAACCACAACAAACTCTCATCCACATCTTGAAAATCTGTCCTTTCATCTTTGCCACTTAGCCTTGTTAAAGATGGGGACATGCAGAACATTCTAGATACTATTATTCCCCAAAAGAGAACAAGAGTACCAGAACAAGACAGAGCAATCTACTGCTGACTGAAGTGTTCAAAGATGATGGGGACAAAGGCCAGGACAAGAAGAACAAAAAAGAACCTCAACATTGACCAGTTTCTGAGAAGGAAAGATGAAAGGCTCACTCCAGCTGCCATTGAAGTGAGAGGAAAGATTCTCATTAACCTAAATGGGAGTCAGATGAAGGACTTGTTTGCTGTGTACCTTTGTGAAGCAGGAGGTATGGATGCAAAGCTGCAGGAAGGCCTGGGAAGTGTCAGAACCAGACAGAAAGAGGGGCCCACTGCAGATGGAAGGTGCAAGAACAGGATTTCTAATCCGATTTAGAAAGCAAAATGCTGCACCCCCAGCATGGCACACAAAGCCACACACAGAACTTCAGTGGGAAGCAGTGGAAGCAACTCTTCTCTCACAACAGCTTTGCTGGAATCTGGTGCTTTTGACATTCAGGACTAATTGGGCTGAATCAGCCAAGCTGTAATGTGCCTTGGCTGGGTCACAGGAACCTACCCTCCGAGCCGTGTTGGTTTTCTGAATACAAAACACAGCAGTGACTAAAGCTGTGCAAACAACCCTGGCTCAGACAGGTTTGGTCAGCTGCCAGCCCAAAGCACAGTTCCACTGACCCCCCTCCCTCCACTCCCCCAGTGCTCTCACTGGAGCATCAGTGAGAATAATCCAGCAGAGAGAGGGAGGACCCTGTCCAACCCAGCTGGAAGGGAGACACGCTGCCCCTTGCAACCTTTGATGTTTCCTGCTCAGCACCAGGAATGTCCCCTGCACCTGTTTAGGAATGACATTGCTTCCCTAATTATTTTTTCTCATTAAAAGTTTTAATTAATTTCTAATTAATTGTTGCACTTAATCATAAGCAATGTATTTTATCCACAAGCAGTTAAGCAGTGTAATTTTTCACTTTAGGCAGAATGTAGCTTTTTTCACTGATTGTTATTTTTAGAGTGAGTTTTTGAGATCACTGAAATGTTTTAAGTTTTCCTAAACTAGCTCTGATAAGCTTCACTGAGGAAAGCTTGGGGGAGCTAAACCCTGGACACCTGGAATCCAGAATTTATAGCCCTCCAAGGACATGCTGGAGTCACCAGAAGATAAAGAAAAGACTATCAAGGGCAATTCAACATATGCTGGAAACTCCCTACCTCTGAAAGAAAGATAATGAAAAGACACACAAAAATGTGGATAAGTTAGCACGAGAAACAAGAAAACAATAACCAACAGAGAAAGGAACACTAATTAAAGAATAGAATATGTAATTTAGAAACAATGAATGGTAATTTGTTTGCTTAAAGTACGTAAGTAAGTGGGAAATTTTGAAAGCTGTGTGCACCTAGGTGGAGCTATTCTGTCATGCTCCCCAGCCTGGGATAAAGGAATGCCAGCTCCCAAAAAATAGCGTTAGGGAGTTTCACTTACCCCCACGTTTTCGGTGACTCACCTACAAGGAGATGAGCAACACACACCTGTCACATCTGTTACTCGATGCCTGACCAGGCTGCCTGTCACCTGGCCAGAAGTTAATTTCAGCCTTTCATAAACACTGGGAAAAAAATAAAAAGAGCAAAGAAATCTTCTGTGTGGAGAGAAGGAGGGAGGGGAATGGGAAGGTGCGGGTGAAAAAAAAAAAAAAGCAACTGTTTATTAGAAGGTAATTAGATTATCCTAGGAATTTCCGGATGTCCTTGGTCTGGTTTTCAAAATTAAGCACCCCAAGTTGCACCAGGAGAAAACAACTCAGGAAAACAGAGAATTAAAACACATAAATTCTGTATTTCTCGTTGCTCACGTAAGGACCTTAGACCCCTTTGAACTCTAAGGTCCTATTTATAAGAACACTTGAGCATTTGCAGGAGCAGGGTACGAGTTTGTGCTATTTTTAACTTTATTTCATCTGTAAAGCCAGCAATTACGAACAAAAAACCTCTGATTTAAAAATGCCACCTGACTATAAAATCACATTACTAGAAACCCATTTCCAAGCTAGTAACAAAATAAAAGCTTCCTCTAATTTTCTTTTTTTAATGTAGGCCTTTAATGCCCCACATGTTGACCTAAGCATATTGCATTCTTAATGTTGCTTTTGCATCTGCCTCCATGTTGATGGTGCAAAACATTAAACTATCTCCCAGGGACACATTCCCAGCTGGGTTAATGGGACATCAACCCCATGACTAGTAAAACTGGTAATTTACATCAGCAGATGCTCTGGAGCTCACAATATCCTTTGGTTTTTTACTGCAAAAGGAAAATTAGTGGCTCCTTTTATCAGCACTCTGAACAGTGATTGAATCTTATTTACTCTCAGCCTTCCTTACAAGGCTCTGGCTTTGGAAAGAGATGTCCAAGAGAAGTGGAATTTCCAAGGCTCACTCTCTTTGTTTCAGCTCCTCCTGAACCTGCCCTCCTTCACCTTAAAGCCATTCCTCCTTCTCCTGCCCCTCTGTTCCCTTGAGGAAAGTCCCTTTCCACCCCTTCCTTTAAGTCCCCTTTAGAGAAACCTGGAAAAAGTTTTTTTAAAAATTACAAATTTTAGAAATCTGAAATATAATTATTCAGTACAAATTATTCCTTGCTTTGGCATGAAGGTCACTGTGTCTTTAAAACTTAAAAAAATAATAAAGGCCTCTTGGGAAAGGTCCTTCTTGGAAAGGCACTGGGGAAAACTACAGCAGCTGAGATATCCATCAGCAAATAAAAGAACAGTAATGGCTATTAATCTAAATTTTGGATGGGCTCAGGCATTCATCCAAATGAATGGGGGAAGGTGTCCAAAATAACACACAGGGAACAGATGCCACTGAGTATTTAGAGCTTCGTTCCAAGGATTTGAGGCTGTCAAGTTTTTGAAAAGAACCTCATTTCCTAAGAAGTTGTATCAATGGCATTGATATATTGAGGTATGTTGTGGTCACATAGATCTCTTCAATCACCTCCACTACCCTCCCCAAACGTGTTCAACAGATTTAACTGGGACAGAGGTTTAGCACCTCTAGGAGGTTAAGCAGCCATAGACAGATTTGTTATGTTGAAGAGAAGCAGAGTGTCCTGCAAACTCGTCCATATGCAGTTAGAAATCAAAAAAAATTTTACATGAAGGGGAAAAAAAAGAATTTCTATAAGGATCTCAACAGTGAGAAAAGTTCTGAGTGGGCTCAGTGTACACCAAGAGCCACAAAACAACTCATAAACCAGGCTTTTATTATTTCTGTCACTCACGGGACTCTCTGGCAGGTGTTGTCAGTCAAAACTCCCATAAAGTCAAGTCCTACCTACATTTTTCCTGTATTTTTTTCTTGTCGTAAGTGACTAAAACCACCAGTGCTGAGCTGATGACAAATGACCCAGCTGACAAAAATTCAGTTTGAGCATCCCACTATGAAAAAAAGTTTCCCACAGAACTGAAAGCTTTCTGAAGAAACTGAACCCTCACCAAGATCCCCATGAAGACTCTGCTGTCATTTGGAGGGCACTAAAAACCCTCCAGCATTGTATGAAACATAATGCTCAAACTTACATTTAAGCTGAGCACTCTCAGCCCCTCGCTGCCAGGGTGGTGAGAGGAACAGAGAAAGGCCGCATCGTGCAAACACTGCTCAGCAACACCTAAAACATCCCAGTGTTACCAATACTGTTTACAGCACAAATCCAAGCTGCATCCTCCTACTGTAATTTTCTTACACTGAGAAAAATTCCCTTTATCCCAGGCAAAACCAGCACACTCACCATAAAGCAAAAGTCCCAGGGAGAAGGGACAAAAATCCAGTCCCTTGCAAAATAACACTAATTGTTCCGAGCAAGCTATGATGACAATGTGACAGCCACATGGAGCAAGTTTTTTCAACTGGAACAAGTAATTTGATGACAAGCTTGCAACTTCTCCACCTACAAACCACAATCATGCAAATAACATCTTACCACTGAGACACCTATTTATGTAAGCACAGGCCTAATCACTTACATCTGAGGCATTCAGAAGGTATTATTAGGGCTTGATAAGGCTTATTAGGGAATAACACAGCATTCTAAAGACATCACAACCTTCAGCTGTGCAGCAAGGAAACCAAACTGCAGCATCAGTGGCTTCACTTTCAAAATCCAAATATAAAAACGGCAGAATTCTGCACTAGAAGTAGCCCCATTAGGCAAACCTATTTTTCTTGCCACCCTACCTTCCAACAGGGTGTTTCTCCTCTAAAAACACCAGTTTGTATCTGCCACCTGATAGCATGAATACTATGTGAATCAAATGCATGGCTTCAAATGCCAGCGTCATATTGCTCCAGAATGCTTAAATAATGTGACTCTTCCCAAAAACTGGCTGCAGTCTTACCCCTTCATCAGGAATCCTTCCTGTTCTCCTCACCTGCACTCTTAGCTCCCAGCTAGCCTCCCTTTAAGCAGGGCAGGACTCACAAGTGACAAAGGCCACACTTTGATAAATCTAGAAAGCAACAGGTCATTTCCAAACAACCGTGGAGCAAACAGAATTCTCAACTGGGATCACAAGGCTCCCTCTTGTCAACAGCAGTGGATGAATTTATAAGCCTCTCCCCCAGGTGCCCACAGCAAATAGTTAACTTCAGCAGTAACAGCCCTCCATCCCGCTGCCCCTGCCTGGGAGCAAAATCACCCCCGTTCATGGCAAACTGAGGTTCAGTGCTTCAGAAATGACCATTTGCCACAGGTTTTGAAAGGCAACATAGACACACTTCAACTAGATTTAGAAAATGGCTTTTTATGCATTCTGCCTCCTTTCTGTTTGTGTACCAGAGAGCCACTTACTGCATATTCTGTGAAATGTGAAAAATAGGCTATACACACATTTAGCAACAATTTCTTATTGCAGCTGAAAAAAAATTACATCTTTCTTGACTTACAGTCATATTTAATGTATTCCAGTAGCTTCTCATCTTAACCCTGCTGCTCTTCCAAGATTGAATGTTCCCAGTTTTTTTCAGCTTCCCCAGGTGACAGTTTAGATTTTAGGACACTCATGGATCACAAATTACGTTCACACTCAAAAGGCACAAGCCCATCAGGAACAGTTGTCCAAATGGACTCTGCAGTATTGCTCCAAGAGTGCCCTGCACAATCCTGCCCTTTGCCAAAGAGAAATTTGGTATTTTAACATGCAGCCAGGGGAAGCCAGAAGCATGTTTTTTAATATGAAATGCATGCTTTTAGGCAAATAATTTCTCTCACTTCAAGCAACACAGAGACTCATGGAAATAAAAATTACTTTTTTTTTTTCCTCTCCAACTTTAAGCAGGAGGACCTCAAGGGCTCTGCTCAAGAGTACTGTATCACAGGCCAAGGTACAAACAGGCTTGTTTCTTTTTGCAGCCCTCGTTGTTTTGTAACCTCTTTATCATCTCCCTCAAGAACTGGTTTTAGAACCAAGGCACCATAGAAAAAGCTACTGGAAAACTAAAAGGAAAAGTAATTTCTCTATCTTTGAAGTGTCCTTATGGATAAATATTAGTTCTGTTTTCAAATACTCCATCCATCTCTTATTTATGTATCAGGAGTTCCACCAAAGATTTGCACATTCTGACTTTCCATTTGGCCCTGTCACACCACTCCATTCCTTCATCACAATTGTAACTCTCCCAGGCATTTCCTTTCACACACACTGCCAATTCCAGGTCCAGACTTCTCACCTCAACCTCCCTATGGAGATCTCTACCCCGGGTGTTCATCACTTTTATTGCCCTGTTTCATATCCCACCCTGAAGACTATTTCCTGCCCCTTTTCCTCTTCTGAAATCCTATTCTTCCATCCTCTAACAGAAGCTAGTAGTGCTCCCTTTGCAGCTGGCATGCTTTCTTCAATAATGAAAAAAAAAAGGGGCGGGGGGAGGGGAAGAGGAGATTTAAAGACAAGGGAGTGGGTTGGGAAGAAACAATCTCCATTCAAAGATAAAATTAAAAATACGTGTCTGATTTTGACAAGACTTCGTCTAGATACAGCCACATGGACATGTGGGAGACACTGCTTTATTTTTTAATCTTTGGTTGCTGCACATTTAAAGTCAAATGCTTCATGTTACAAGGACAGCAAACAACCCTTCCCCTGGGACGGCAAACAGCTGTCTGCTGGTGTATCTGGTTACTCATCTATCACATCTAAAATCTCTTCTTTCAGGCAACAAGAATTTCAAGGATGTTGCTTCTTGCCTTCAGCATCACAGAGTATTCACATTTGTGTGGAGCCATATAAAAATAGAGATACCTATTTTGAAAGACACTTTGCACTCCAGGTGTCTGAGGCATAACAGCATGAGGCACACACAACACGAAATCTTAAGGACTGTTTTTAGTACTAGACTTTCAGCAAATGGAAGCACACGGCAGATAATGCTTTGTAACAGCTCAAAAAGGAAAACGCCAAAGCAAAGGGACAAACCAGAGGGAAGATCTCCAGACTTTACCACTATTAGTTGTTCCAGACTACTACTATTATTGAAGAGCACGTATTTGTGTTTATTAGTTTCACTGCAGTTTGGATAGGAAATGCCAAAGATGCTGGTGTCTTCATGAAAATGTGCTTTGATTAGAACTGGAGAAGTTGAGTCCTGTCAGAAACCAAGAAGTTTCATGACCTTTTTTTTCCCCCTCATAGCTCCTATATTCTATGAAGAAATATATCAATACAGAACTGGCACTTGACAATTAGAAATCAGCAACATCAGCCACAGTCTGCAGATACAGGCATTGGTAGCACTGATCAGTCATGTATTTTGTGGTGACTGAATAGTTTATTTTTTCCCATACCTCACTTAATCACAAGTGGAATAAGCCTGCTTTTCTGGATGGTTTAGTGAAGACACAAAATTTTGTAAATTGTGGCTTCATACCACATAGTTGTGGTTATAGCTGTGTCAAAATAATGTTTTGAAAGGATAGTGTGTTGAACACTGTTGACATCAGAAACCAGGCAGGGAAGAAGAACTAAAAAAAGTTACTGACAAAGATGTTCTACCCACTCCCACCTTATTGTTTCCATTGAACTAGAGGGTATTTTCGACTGCAGAAATTCTAGGTTAGTTTTGTGCACAGAGCTAGCTTTAAGAGAAATAAGAAAAAAAAGAAACATGTGGCTGCCACCAAAACTCTGTAAAACCAAATGAAATATCCAATGAAACCACAGGTGACAGATCTGCATACATTATTTGAAGACTTGGCTTTGTGTCTCTGATTCATTCATGCATGTTCTTGAAGTGAAGCTCAACCCAACACTCCAAAATCAGTCACAGTCTGACTTCAGGAATGATTATCTCACATTCCTAAAAAGTTCTGTTAGTGTGGGGTAAGAACAGGGCACTTAATCAGTCAAAATGCTTGAGTTTTAGCTGGATTCATCAGGCAGCTCTGGATGAGGTAAATGAACCACAGCATTAAAATGCAGCTGTAGGGAGGACTTAAGAACAGACAACTACAGAATTAATATGACTTCAGAGTAACTTTTTAATCCCAATTAAAAGTGCATCATAAATAGCTTTTGTCTAATCAGATATTCAGAAGTTTTACAACAAAGGTAAGGACTACAGTACCAAAACTTAGGAAGAAATACTTTATTTTCTTAGCTACTGTTCAGAAAGCCCTGAGGAAACTGATCCCCAAATCCCTAAGAGATCTGCAGCAGAGAAGCTGAGAAGCACTCTGTGCAGACAACTCCCGGTAGTACTTGGTAGAAAACGAGGCACAACACACCTAGGCAGCTTGCTCAGGTCACACCTCCTCAATACCACATGAATTCCATGTATTCTTCCCTTTTGGCAGCTACTACAGAGAGAGACACAATTCTCCCTAGCAAGTATCCCGCTATTGGACAGGTAACAGTTTTTGCTAGCATGTAAGGTCAGACACCTGTTGTTCATCAGAAGTCACAAAAACACTGTTTCACTGCTGAAAAAAACGGGAACAGCATGACTAGTAAGGCTTCAAACACAGCAGCCATAAATCCCTCAGTCACTCAGCATACAAAGTTACAAATGAACAAAGCTACTAGCTTTTTTTTTTTTTTTTTACAAAGAACAAGCTCAACAGACTTTAATTCAAATACATTTATAATAAGTAAACATTTCAAAATCAAAATTGGAGGGAGTGGACTGAAACACCCAGACATTCTTGCTTTACTCTCCACCCTCCCAGAGAAGGAATGGTTATTTTTCATAGCAGTTTGATCAGTACAGAAGCCTCCCACAAACTAAAAGCTTTTGTCTTAGTTAGGTATTAGCTATGTAGTAAAATTACATTCAAGAAGTCCTTATATCAATTTGGTGTTTTTCAAGTACCTGACAGCTGGTCCTTTTACAGATAACAAATAGCCCCTTTTGGCATGCAGTGTTTAAAACCCATCTCTCCCAGTTCACAGATGAACTGAGAATGCTATTTAGTTGAAGTCTGCTAGCTGACTCAGGTATTAATGTTAACTTCTCTAAAATGAAAACATTATGAAAGACTTATTTCCTATTTAGCAGTATCATATCTCCTACTGATAGATTTGGGTTGTGCTACTGATCGCTTAGACAACATACACCTAAGACATTTTAAAAGAATAAAATCTGAATAATTAAAATACACACTATCTGGAAAAATATCACAGATGTACAACAATAGAAAAAAAAAGTAAAAGGCTTTAATACATTTCATTGTTTTGTGCAGATAATATTTTTACAGACTACAGCCAATCAATGAAGAAATGAAATACAAATGTTTCAGTCTTTTTAGGTCTTTTTTTCAAGACACTTGACTTGTTCTTTGAGCTTACATACAGTTAAGTAGTTAATCCACTGATAAACTCAGCAGAAAATAATTTTTTAGTTGTACCACTAAATCATTCAAATCATTAATATCATTAGTTGTACAGGAGTTCAGTGCTGTACCACTAATAATATTTTTTTCCTGGTTACTGTAGAGGTAAATTTGTAATCCAGGTAATTGGACTACAACAGTAGAAAAATCAACTATCCCCATGTTGTGTTCAGGTAATGTTGCAGAGAACAGCTTTAGATTAAATTTACATTTGTTTTTATTCCTAGTATTGCAATGATGGGCAAAATTACCTCTAAAAGTAAACATATATTTTAAAAAAAAGATTGTTAACATTTTATGATGACTAAACAAAATAAATCATAAGAAGTAAGATTCAAAACTCTCTAACCAGAGTTTATTTTCCATAGTTATGAGTGTCAAATTTTTTTACATTGGAATAAATTGATAGTTTGCTTAATATCTCAAGTTTTGAACTTCTCTTCCTTATAAAGTGAATAAATCCCCAAAAGTCCTTACTTAACAGAAATAGCTTGAACACTACAATCTACTCAAGAGCAACAGAACACTTATAGCTGTACTACAAAAGCTGGTTCAACGAAGTTGGAAAGGTGAAATTTGATTTGATAAAATTTCATTGCAGCAGACAAAAATGAAGCTTGCATTTTGTTTGCAGGCAGAAAAAGAATATTCAATTCACTAGAGTGCATATAACAAAACCAAACATGCAATCTATTGCTTTTAAAACTTTTACTGCAAGATAACATTAAGAGAACAGTAATTAGATACCTATCATTTTTTTCCAAAGAGAAAATATGTAAACAGGATAATAATTCTTTTTCTGTATGTATATAGTTTTTCAGATAATTTCAGGGGGATAAAGGAGGGGGATGGTGTTTCTCAATAATCAGGACACTTTTAACTGCATTGAGTTTTCATTGGAAAAAAAAGCCAACACTGTTCTAATTCAGCATTAGACAAAAATACTGTGTTTCTTGCACTACTTTAACACAGCTGAAGAAAAAATCCAAATACCCCTGTTTTGGCATTCAGGGTTACATTTGCTCATATCTTTTAGATTTCACAAAGCTGCTATCCAGAGTTGCCATGAAATACAGACTGTAAAATCTACGTAGCACAGGCTACTTCCAATGCCAATACTAAGTGGAAGGGAACATGAAGCAGTGCATTACACTACATTTCTGGAACTAGTACAGTAAGAGTGAAAACCTAGAAAAAGTTAACCTACAGTTTATAGGAGGAACTAATTATCTGCTGAAGCCAATTTTTTGGTTGTATATATATATATATTTTTTTTACACAGTGCGATTTTCTGCATCTGCTAATTTTAAACAGATATTTAGAACTTGTTGCTTCCTTTGTTTTGTCTCCTGTGTTCTCCCTTCCACCCACCACCTATATGCCATTATGAATGTAAGTCCAAATATCCTAGACAATCCAGTGAACAAAGTTAGTGTAATGCACTGGTGTGAGGTGTAAAATAGAAAAAAATTTCTCTCAGTCTTCGTCAAAGTTCTGCTGTAGAAGAAAGTTGGCAGCCAGGTTTTCATTCTTCTCACAAGCGAAATATGCCTGTATCACAAGTCCTTCAGGAAATCCTAATGCCTTTAACTGAAGAAAAGAAACATATTTAGGAAGTTAGGCTTTGTTGTATGTCTAGTGTCTTGAGATGTCACTTAAGTAATTACTGCCTTCTTGAAAATAACATTGCTGTCTGGCTCAATGCAGATTTAGCGAGTAAAAAATAAGGTGCTGCCTCTGCCTCTAGTAAAAAGGATCCTCACTTGAAAAAGCGATTGGATTAAGTCTAATGTAGCACCATAAAAATTTGTCAGTTCTTGTGACAAGTGACACAGTAAGTCTAAAACAGAGCTGGGTCACAGTAATGAAAAGAAATCAGGGTATGTTGCCCTGCTGCAGAAAAAAACCCCAACTTTAAACAATGATCATTTTAAACAATTATACAAAGCTCCAATGCACTTTTAACAAAAAAATTGCCTGGAACAAAAGCTCCCAGCCTGTGATTTTTAGTAGGTTGTCCAGCACATCACAGTAAGCCATATTTTCAATTATTTATCTTAAATAAAATTAGCTACACACTGCAGCCAAGAAAAGTAAGCTGAGAGCAATTTGGTTTTCAGAAGTCAAGGAATTAATTAATTTCTGGAACACAGTGACAACAGGGCATTAGAAGACCAGAGAACTTATTACTGTGCCAAGGGTTTAGCCAGCACTTAAGGGCACTCAGCAAATGAATTCTTCTTTTAGCCAAAGGCAAGTACACTCCACTATTTGGGGATTTTCTTAAAATCCTCACAGCACCTGCAAGGCATTTCATGTATGGGGCAGATTAAATAACTGTGACAAAAACTGTCTCCTATTATCCCTCACCAGCCATTCTTAGATTTTATTTCATGCTCACAAACAGCATGAAGGCATCAGCTGCAATACTAAGACCCTCAAATTTTGAGATTTGTCTTTCATGGAAAGAAAGAAGTGTATGGATCTCTGCTGGGCTTTAGAACAGGTTGTAGAAGTAATAAATTCTACTGCATAAAATGACTTTAGAAGGAAATGCAACAGACTAGAGAAGATGACCTGTGAAGAAATATATGGACAAATAATTTTATTAGGCTAATTTATTAATTGACAATTTCCTTGAGTTCTAGAGAACTGACACCTATATTCAAATAGGTATCTTCATATAAATTTTTGTTTTGCCAGATGAAAAAACATTGTCTTCTGGGTTACCAAATTGCTACAGCATGTCTTGCAATTTGTCCTGAGAAAAATCTCAGAGGCATAGACATCTATGCAAATCCATATTCAGTCAGTTACACTGTATTTATGAATGCAATATATGCAGAGTGTATTTTCATGCTTACCAGTAGTTTTAGAAAACTGTAATTAACTAATTGTCATGGGCAGACACCCGGGTAAAATTTTGACTTCAACTGATCTACTTAACTATGAGTGTTCTTACTTTCCAAGTAGTTTGCAAACAGTGCTCAAGCAGCCAGATCTTCATACCTGGAAACCTGTCATGGCATGATCTAGAACAGTTCTGACTGAGGCTTCTGCAAGAGGAATTACTTCCATAATAATTCCTGAGGGAAACTCATTCCAACATCAGTTATTACAGGATGGCTCAATCACTTAAAATGGTCTGCCTCTTCTCAAAGGCAGAGCATTTTACATGATCAGAGACCATCCTGTCTCTGACACAAGATTTCCTTAAGACAGATTTAAGATATTTTAAACTCAACTGCCAAAAAACAAGAAGAGATATGATCTGAAAGGCTACAATAGCTATGAAATGCCAAGTATGAAAATACCAAATATGATGCAGAACTACTGAGCTAAGCAAAGTGTAAGTTCGGTGTGTCTTAAGCATGCACTGGAGCCAACACCCTACAGCAACAAAAATTTCAAAGAAGAAAGGCAATTTCAAAGAAAGGCTCACCCTTTCTATAGCTTCTTTTTCCTGAGGTGTTACTTGAATGTAGTTCATATGAGCATTCCCAGCATCTCCTATTCCTCCAGTGCTGGCACCATCATCACTTAAACCTTGGCGAGACTCTAGAACTGGCTCATTCAGCATATGAATAAAATGTTCCTGGTGCTGGCTTATTTGCTGTGGTTCACAGAACAGTAAAAGAAACATGTATATTTAAATAAGTGACATTTAAGCATGCTAGAAGACAAGTAAAAATATTTATTTTCAAACAATTAAGAAATCAAAGGGAAGTGTAAGAAGTGCACAGAAAAAAATTGTTAAATCTAATCCTAACAAATGCAATTTTTGTTTCAATTCAATTGCAGTGATTCTTCCCTCTTCCTCACCCCCTCTGCACCTCTTATGAAGTCTCAAATTTGTATCCAATGTCACAGAAAATATGTTCCGCACAGCAACAACTGCTGAAAACCCAAAAACAGAATGTTGTAACTGCAACATATTATCCCAGACAACATCAACATATGACTCTCTTCTGTAGCAAAATCAGAATTAGTAAGCATTGTTTTCTTGTTTTAAGATCCACCTGCAGTAGTTGGGGGTTTTCCCGTCCAATTTGCTGTAGCAATGCCGGCAGCAGAGAAGGATTTTGCTGGATAATTTGTCTCATCTGTTGGAATTGAGGCTGATTTCGTAAAAACTCAAGTGGATGTCCTGAAAAAAAGATCAGTGAAATAACATGTTTTTTAAAGAGTTACTGAGAATCTTAATAAAACACATACCTGCACTGTAATTGTAGATATAAACAGGACATTAAAGTGGGTAATACACCACTCACTGAAGAACAGAAGAATTTGCTTCCTCACTCTGGCTTTAGCAAGACTCCTGTATTCTCAGGTTAAACATTGCATTTACTTTTCAGTTACTCTTAAGATCCAACAGCCCTGTCCTTATCTCCAACACTTTCCTCTGCATGCCTCATCTCTGGTTAATCTCAATCCGACACATCTACCCGATCCACTGTCTTGTCTCTTGTACCTTGAGCACCATTTCTACCACAGCCTAAGACAGACCTTTCCTACCCCTTCATTGGGCTCCTTTCATGTATTTAGCTACCCCCCTTTAAGAGGGAGGTAAATACATGATAAATACCCTTGTCTTCAGCAGGCACCAAGCACTGTCAAAGTGCTACACTGCTGAGTAGTCCTAGGTCATTTATAGGTCTCTCCAATGCTGCACTTCATGCCTAATTTCAGGTTTCTCCCTTGATATCCCAGCTTCTGTGTGGTAAATATATTAATATAGTCATAGTAGACAGACAGAGAGTAGAAAACCAGAGTTTAAGTGAGAGAAAACACAACCCACTCCCTCCCGTCTGTGGTCTTGCTCTTAAGAATCCAGAATACTGAATTAAAGAAACTGTGCAAGTTCACTGCATTTTTTGGAGACTTTGCACATGACATACAACAAGCCACTTGTCCCAAAAAATACCAAACCTGGAATTTCCATGTGAACTGCTCTTATCCAATTCCCTCTGAACAGCTCACAAACACCTGGAACTTAAAACTGACTGAAAAAGAAATTAAGTGCACATTGTTTATCACATCCTCTCAAATACAGCCTTTCTTACCTCCTAGTGAACTAGTAGTCGTGGGTATAGTTGCTACTGCTGCTGCCACTGCTGAAGATTGAGATGCACCAGTGCTTGGTGGTTGAGGGGGATCAGCCACAGCCTGATTATCTCCTGGAATACCCTAAAGCCACAGTTCACATCGTTATCCACAGAATGCGAACAGGTATGTTTCAACTGCATGCATATTTGGGTTTCAGAATGAAGGGGAAAAAAACCCCAAACCTGAATGCTTTCACTGTAAATACAAGGCAAGATCCTGTCAATTATGCATTTATAACTGACAGAGAACACTGTGAAAAGATTAATTTTCTTTTTTGGCAGGAAAAATGCGTGGTTTGTATAAAAAGGCAGTAAAGCATGCCCTGCATCACTTTAAAACACACTTTGCTGGATAAAAAATACTTGCCTTGAATCCTGTTTAAAAATACTTGATGAGTGAAAAAGTTAGACTAAATATACTGTGACACTATGTTATACTGTTGTCCAAAAGTGTGATTACAGCAACAAATTGCAGTACAAAATGCTACCTAAGATTAACAATTCCATACAACTGGCAAGGAACTGAGAAGAGATACAAGAACACAGCTCTTGGGACCTCTTTCCTCAATGGAAAGCTGTCTTTTACTTACTGTCTTTTTCTTACTGTCTTTACTTACTGTCTTTTTCACTTAAAGGTGAAAAGTTCTGTTTGTCACCCAGCTTTAGCAATTAAAAAAAAATTAACTTGCCTTTTGTTTATTATCTACGTGCAAGCAAATTTATATAGGAACTGACTACTCAGAGGGCTGAAATGGACAAAGCTAAAACACAGTATTATAATAAACTGGAATGTAGCTTATACAACCATGATACCACACCACTCTGCTACTTTTCTTCTGCATGGAAATCCTTCAAGCATCCTATCCTAACCCTGCCTTCCTCTCTGTCACTGAACCCCTGCACCAAGTCTGCCCTTTCAATCTATATTTCTGAAGCCTGGAATCTTACTCATGGGAGAGACACAAAGAACATTACAACAAACTCTGTTGGAACACCCTTGTGTTGGGAAATCACAAAATGTAAAGAACTGGGTGAGTGGAAATATTACAGAACTACAGGGTAACCAGACAATGAAAAGGTTTGTCAAGCCTACCATAAAAATCACTGGTAGGTAATGTAGATTAAAAACCCTGCTGTAACATGATCTTCACATGGTATGTTCATTATTACACCTGAATGAAAAAGACAAATATACGGCTAATATAGAGGGCACATCTAGAAAGGAAGAACTGAACAGTGCTCCAAGCAAAGCCTTATCTGTTTATTATGAAGCACATCAAGGTATAAATCACCTGATCATCAAGTGCACATTTAAGCCACTCCGGGGAATAAATGCAACATTTCCCTGTCACACACTTCATTACCTTCACATGGCTCAGTAAGCTTGCTACACATTCATCCCTCTACTGAGTGGGAGGAGGATTCCATTCATGGTATAATCCTGAGGTAACTCTCCCTTATCAGTGGCTTACAGAGCACTGATTAAATACCTTTTCCATCAAATCAATCATTTCTGGCCATCCAAGTATAATGTAACAACTTGGGTAATTCTTATGAAATTACCAGTTGATTTCACCTATTCACAGGCATATGTCATCAGTGCAATCTGTGTCCAGATCAAACAACATGTGCTTGTTTAAAGTTTTCAGTTTGCTCTTGAACCGAAGGACCGTGTAAACTAGCCCAAACAAATTTACTTAGAAATTATTTGTCATCTTGAACATCATCTTAACTCTTGAACACAAGCTTGAAGTATCTCCAAATAACAGAGACTGTGTACAGTAGTAATCAGACAATGCCAGTGAGGCATATGGACCTTGCTCACACAGCTACACAACAGAATAAAGCATGGTATTAAACCACACACAAGCCTCTCTGAATGCTTTGGACAGCAAAAAAGGCCACTGTTGCCTTATGGTGGATGAAACAATTGTTTACTATTTAACTGAGCAATACAGTGGTTTTTAGCTGACAGTGCTCTCTGCAGGGCAATAATCACACAGGTCCAGCTTCTGCACAGAATAGAGAACAAAACAGTTTCAGTTAGGAGGTAATTACAATGATCATCTAGTCCCACTGACTGACCAATTCATGGCTGACCAAAAGCCTGTAAAGTGCATTGTCCAAATGCCTCTAAAACACTGACAGGCACAGGACATTGACCACCTCTCTAGGTATTATATTCAGTATTTGACTGTATTCACACTAAAGAAATATTCCCTAAAAATATCCAAACTAAGAGGCTGGCTACTGAAGAGATGACAAACTCCTTCTTAACTAGAGGTTAGGAAATCCTTGGCTGAAACAGAGATTTGAATGTAAATACCTCCAAAGATGAGTCTGGGGCATAGAAAAATAAAGAACATCTTTTGCAACTCCTTCTACAACCTTGGGTCACAATCACAGGATTACATCTATAATCCTCAATCATCAAGCCATGAAAACTGAAGAGCTTTCCATCTGAACCATGGACAAGTAGAATTTTCAGGGTTCATCTGAGGAACAGCTGTGCTTTAATTGCAGTTTAAGTCCTTTCCAACATCTTCCCCTTGCTGTACCCAGGTTCTTCAAACCTGGACAGTGTTGTTACACTTACAGATCTCAATGTTTTAATCCTAATCAGCAGATTATATAAAAGAGAGTGCAGATGATAGTTTGGAAGCAAGTAATGTAGAGAGAGGGTTAAAGAACAGTGTCATCAACAGATCAGATCAATAGTAACTAAAAAGAACTTTGTTTTGATGGAGAGTAAGGAACATCTTCAGACCCCAGCAGATCCAGAACAGTTATAAAGACCATTTACAGCAAAAGGATTCTTCTAGAAGGACAGTAAAAATTCTGCCATATAATATGGTCTCCAAGAGCAAGACCATTCCTCCCTACTCCCTTTTCCAGCAGGAAAATGAGAAGGAAGAAAGAATAGGGATTTCCAGTGAAGAATGAATTGAAACATAAAGGGACATCTTTATATAACAGAAGAACACATTTTATATACAGGACCTACTGAAGGACTAGAAATGAACTGCTCATAGCAGTCAATGCATTTGGCAGACGTAATATGTAGCTCCATCACAGGGATATTCTATCTCTATTCTGGAGTTTCTGAACAGAAATAAGCTAGAGGAAGGAAATGCCAGAAACTGAGTGCACAAGAATTGCACACTATATGGGACTGCCACACACACAGCAGGCCCAACACATAAGGAAGGCACTGAATTCATGGTGTATTTACCGATGAACATTTTTATAACATGACCAACAAATATTTGAACTTGCAGACTTATGACAGAGAATTTGGAGCTATTGCATTCACCCTTGCTTGGCCTAATGCTAGTTGGGAATCAAACTTTTCACATACTTGTACTCAGAACATTTATTGTCAGTTTAAAATCTGAAGATTACAAAGTCTTGGGAAAATTAATGTAAGTAGGAAGCATGTCAGGGACTTGCAGCTGTAACTACTGAAGAAGATCTTCATTAACAAAATTAAAGTTTTATAACAGGAGGGTAAAGATGCCAGATTTCTTATCAATCAATCAGAAATTCAATCCACATCTATTTTGCAAGGATTAGGTCGAGATATCTGGTTGCCAGATTTTAATAAAGATCAGATCTGCTAAAAGGAAAAACCTCATCAGGGGAAAAATGGTATGCCGGAGTGAAAATTGAATGTACTGAAAATACTGATTAAGCAACAAAATCAGACAAATTCTATGGTGCTTACAATTCACCCACCAGATTACAGTATACAACAAGAAATAATAAAAAAAAACCCTAAAACAACTCACAGGGTTTTCATGAAAGTGAAATTACTCTTCTATTTCTTCTCACATCAATGAAGTTCATTTAACCCTTAAAGCTTTATTTATCAAATGAAAACTGTTTCTTCTCTAAAACACTGCTGAAATAAAAACATCAGTTAAACTAAGTACAATTCAAAAAAAAAAAGCTCTCTCAAACCTTTTTGTTTGAAAAGCATATTAAGAACACTGTGCCCTATAGTAACAACTAATGCTGTCACTAAGAGGTGACAAGAAACCAGTGAGCCAACCATTGGGAGCTAAAGCTATCACTGTAACTGGGCATACTTTACAGAAATATCCATATCAATCAACAAAAATCAAAGCAAAGAAGTAGAGGTGGTTAGGGATTAGTTCAGTGTTTTCTAGAACACACTATATCTGTCAAAAATTTGATCTCATCTTTCCAGATGGCAAATGTCAATCTCAGTGACTGAGTAACGTTCTAAATAGCACCAAAATCAAACTGAAAGATATTATGTGGAAAACAAAAACCCAAAAAACAAGGTGCAGGAAAGGAAAGTGCTCACCATAAGAAGGTATTCCACGGCTCTGTCAGGATTGTTGAAGCTGGCCCTCAGTGCTGCAATCACCTGTTCCCGCTCGTAACCCATGGACATGATCTCAGTCACCATGTTCTCATAGGACTGACCAGTCACTAGAAGGGACAGGACCACCATTTTAAGAGAATGAGATGAAAAAAATCACACACACCCACACACACACACACAAAAAAAGTGTAATTTCTACTTGAATTTCAGTTGTTCATTGAAAAGAGTACTTCATATTAAATATGCCATGGTTCTGTGGCTCTAATTCCAAATATATTCAGTGATTTCATTATGAATTTGATTGGAAATAGTGGAGGTTAATGAAGAAAATGTAAACTTCTACTGACAAAAGCAGTACTTGTGACACTTCTATACTTGTAATTGACATAATGTTCTCTCTTCAATGTTTTCGTTTAAGGCCAAGGGCATCCTCACAGCTAATATTCAATTCCTGATGTAATCAAGAGAAGTCTCCTGCAGCTTACATTTGGAAATGTATTAATTTGAAATCTCCCTGTTAAATTATTAGCCATTGAGGATTTCCAAAAAAAGACCTTCTGCTGTTGTTAGACAGATGACAATTAGTGATGACCATTACATTGCTCTATATTGCTATGTGCTGGTGATGATGGTCAAAGCAATTTAATCAACTTAACATGGACCAACTCAAATCATGCAGAAGACTTAAAAGCTGTATCTAGGAAAGTCACTCAAGACTTCAGTGCAGGTTCAGAACACCAAGTTATCTCGTTTAATTCTTATCTCACTCAATTTAACATTTTACTAGACATCCATCACATCAAATCCCCCACCTCTTAAAGCAAAAATAGACAAAAACTGTCCCACACCTGCAGCAATCAAGACAAAAAGTACACACACTGTATATGGTGCAATTAAAGCGCAACAGTTCTCTACACTTATGTCACTGAAAGGAAGATTATTATGTCTTTTCATAGTCCGTTTAATTCTCCTGCCTTAAAAACAGACAGCAAGTATAACAATTAAAAAAACAAGCTAACTATTCTATTATGCATTGGGGGGAAATCTTCAAGGTTATCTTCCTGGGGGGAAGAAAAGTAAAGACAAACACAGGCACTAAAATACCATCCCCTTTCTTGGACAAAGGTATTCCTGATCTCAGTGAAATCCTACTACTAACTGACTCTGCAACTAGCAAGTTAGTGACAGGAAAGTTAAATTATTAACAGTCATCATAAAAACCAAGTGATTAATAATAATATTTTTTTAAAAAGAAGAAACAAATAAAAGAGCTACTCTGTTACGGCAAGTAAGTCATAATTAAAAGAACCAAAGAAAACATGATGTTTCATTCCCTTAGGGAGAAGGTGTTTAACTCAAGCCAACATTAATACAACCCCACTGCCTGTTTCTTGACATGTGCTTCTAAATAATCAGTGGGTGTATGACTTAGGGCAGTATACTCCAGAACAATCAATGAAACAGCCAACAGTACTTGTGCATTATCCATAAATAAAGGATTTAAAAGCCTTGACTAATTTGAGTATTTATTATTTGGGCTTCAAAGTAATAGTGCCAACCTGAGTTTAAGGAATGGTAAGTTCTTCATGTCTTCATACAGAACTACAAGATCCTTCATTTCACATCTACCTGCATTTTTTCCAGACATGAAATAAAAAAATCACCTAAACTTTGCTCTAAAGATACATACTTCTATACATATCTTTAGGGAAGCAAAAAAGCCAAGCCAGTAATGGTTCCAACACAATGATTTTGCTACTTCTGCTTACATTCTTCCTTACACAGCACTGGTTTATCCTTACTACTCCTAAGAAACTAACCAAGCGGACAGAACACCCGTTGATGTAATTAGTTACTACTTGAACACTTCTGTATTGCCTTTTCAATATAAGCAAGGTAGACACTACAACAATATGAGAGATCTGATATAAGAAACTGATGCGAAAATGCTGGCTTGCCCCACACAATCTGCTACCTAAGGCATAATTAAAAGCCAAAGGAGGAAAACAGAATTATTGAAAATGTAGGCGCATGTATTCCATACAGCCTACTTCACAAGTCTTCAAGAGTGAGATCAAGAATAATAATTCAGAAGCAGCACATCAGCAATGTCATGACACAGAGTCAGGCCCATCTGTCCCTAGTGCTAGTGGAATTGTTTGAGGTCAATGCTGAATTGACTCTGCTCTTTGCTTTTGTCTTTCAAATAACATTTTAAAGCTGGATTAACTCTCAAATCCAGTTCATCACACTCTCCACCATAATTCTTGTCCTATGTCATAGAGAAATCTTAGGCTACTCCTGTGAAAGATGTGGTTGCATAAGGACTGCAAGACATGCAGATCTTCACACAGCACACAAAGCCACTTTTCAGAACTTAACTGCAAACAACAGTTTTCAATTTCAATCATAGAAACCAATCCCTGTTTTTAAAGCAAAGTCAATTAATTTCAGACAATGTAATTGAGAAGTCACAGTTAGAATACATGCAGGATCCAACTTAGGATATGAAAATATAATCCATCAATCTGTGCAAGCAAATTCCCTTCAGGACATTTTTCAAGAAGAATAATCATAGAGTTCATGCCTATTGTCCTTGAAAATTTTTTTGCTGACAACACAGTATGCTTACCCAGAAAATCGCACTCAATATCTCTTATTTCCAAACACATTACAGACACATGGGGTTTACTCCATCAGACACCAACCAAAGAACTTCCATATAAAATGCATCATGAAGTGATGCTCTTGAAATATTTTGCGTTTTTCCCCCAATTTTGAAGAGATTTGAATCAAGACCACCAGCTTCATTTAACTTGCTGATCAACACTGTTAACATGAGTGTTGGTGATGACTTCATCTTGGACACGAAGATATTATGAATGGTTAAGAAAGCACCTTTGGTAGTAGCAATCACTTCAGCCAGTTTAGTTCTGTTACATTTTTGTCTCCTGCAATCTATCAACTATTTCGGATCATTTAATTTAAAACCGTATGTCACACCTAAGATCTAAGTTGCAGCTGGACAGACTAAATCTAGTAGCTACTACAAACTCATGTAAAATGTTACTGCTGCTTCTAAATCACCCTGGGCTGCTTAATCACAGCACCTGCCTCCAATATACCCACACAAAAATGGAAGTGAAACTCTTTACTTGTTTAACTTTTCGTACCAAATTACAGCTTTATATTTAAAGACAAAAGACAGAATAAAAACCCCACCTCCTCCTTATTTCTGTGCCTCAACTTGTTACACTCCAAAACAACTCAAAAATTTCAGCAGGAGTAAGGAGTTGTGGGTTTGTGGGTTTTATCAGCCTAAATGAGGGGCAGACTCTCCTGTTGTCTTTATTCTGTCTATTCCACTAAGAAACAAAGATTATTTAAACTGTCAAAATAAAAGTTAACTGTAAATACATGGAAGCATTCATTTCTCAGCCCAGATAGCAGCAGATCTGATGAATTTATCTAATCTCAATGTGCGAAAAAAGCAAAGTACTTTCAAAGCTGCAACAAGTAAATAATAAAGGCAGCCATTTTATCAGCCATGCAGTCAGGGGTGCAAAAGTGAAAAGCACACACATATTTACATCTAGTCTTCCATTCAAGGTATTTCAAATAGCTGTGCGAGACATTAAAGCAAATGGGGAAAAAAAAGCAGGAGTGCAAGGATCTTCCTTTTGCACAATAAAAATATATAACAACAAATATTCTTCAGTAAAGTAGTTCTTGAAGTAGTACAATATATCAAGTTCGGGTCTTAGAGAAGAGCACTTTGATTATAATTTTAACAGATAAAGAAGAAAATGTCAACATCTTCTAATCCGTCATGTTTCTCCTGCAGCAAAATAATGCCTACATTAAAAAAAACTCACCACTTACCAAGTGCACTTATAGCATCCTCAAAAAGATTTGATCGAGATGTATCACCTGTTGTACTGTAAGATGAAGACAAGTGCAACGGTAATTACAAAACTTTGGAAAACTTCCTGTTTAAAAAAAAATAGAAAAAAAAAAAAGCAGCAGCAGCTGTAACTCTAATAGCCCCTTTTGTTTCTAAAAAACCAACAAAGCTTTCCAAAGAGCAGTCTTTTGGTCCTATAGTGAGAATAGATTTTACAAACTTACAATGCTAGCATTTTTAACACAAGGCCAACCTTCCCCCGCTACCCCCAGAAGTTTGGCTCTTGCCCATCTGCTCAGGGATTAGCCATCTGCTTGCTTGAATGTTTTAAAGGGCGGGAGAACAAGGTGGATTTTCAAAAGCACACAGCAGTCTCACTAACTGCTTCCCCACAGTCACCAGTTTGACATCAATGAGGACCCAAGGAGGTCAGTGGCAAGCATTTATTAAAATCTCAGAATACTACTTTCCCAGAAATATAAACTGCTAACATTCACAATTACTACATCTCAAGTTATCAAAGTTGTTAAATTACAGGATTAAAGGCTCACCTCCATGAACAGCAAGGAACACAGGGGCACAACACTAGACAGAGGAATACCAGTTTTAATCAGCCACAGCCAAGGATGCCCCATTCCCAGGGCTGCAAAATTAAAGCATCAGCCCCTTGGTCTCAGGGTGACACCCAGTGTGGGTCAACAGGACTCGTTCAGGGGCATTATAGCCTACAGGTGGTGCAACTCACTGTGTGGTGCCAGAAAAAAGTGTTGGGAGGAAATCTAGAGGGAGAACCAAAGGTAGGGAAAAGAAAGCTTGAGACACCATGCAGAAGAAAAGCATGGGTCAAGAGAGAAAGGAGAAAAAGGGCCACTGATATGTAAGAAACACTTGCCTGGCCATGCTCTGCACCACACCACCCATCCATCCCATCTTTTTATTAAATTCTACTTCTAAAACTTTTTAATAATGCAAGGTGTGTGTGTCTCTATTCTACACACACGTGTGTATGTGGAATTCCAAGTGTTCACAGGGATGGGGAATTGAGAGCTGGGGGGATCCAGGCACCTCTGGAGCCAGCAACTGCTGAGACTAGACACTGTGGAAGTCTGAAGGCCAAGGACTGCAATCAGTTTCTGGGTAAGGCCTTTGTATGTGTGTGTGCATGTGTAGGCAGTGGGAATCTGAGTATCAGGTGCCTGGAACAGAGTTGCAGGGCTCAGGCAGTCCCCATGTCCTGGTACCAAAAACTTGGCAAACTCTAAGGGACCAGCTACCAAAACAGAAATTCGTATTTTTCATTTGTGTTTTGTACATATTCATTTTGCAGTAGTGGGCTTTGCCCTAAACAGACAGAGGAACTTGACATGGCTGAAGCATCTTGCATGAGTGCTGGGATTTTCCCTGCCTGAGCTGACCTAAGCAGCCAGATATATATTTATAGGTATACATATATTGTGTGTATATTTTGGGAATACATGTTCAGTCTTGACAACATGACAGACTTGAGGACATGGAGCTGCAGGAGCCTTACATTTATCAGGCTACCAGAGTTGGCAATTCCTACTAGCAAGTGAAAGATCATCAGATTGATTTGAATGTTTTCAGAAGACGCCACTAAAAATCCAACAAGGCACTTACAGAGCTCTCTGTAAGATCTATGCAAGAAATAATTTGTTCCAACAAGAATGCTATACTATTACTGGTTAGTAGTTAAGATTTACAATCAAAAAAAGATCAAAGGCAAAGCAGGATGCCAGCTGGCCTGGCCTTAGGTCAATAAATCTTGCCTTAGTAATTTAACTTCTAAAGCAGTACTCATCAAAATCAAGGCAGGTGATATATACATATATACATATACATTAATGTATATGTTAAGTTATTTTGTTCCTCCCTGTTAAGTGTGTACACTGAGGTTCCCTGACCAGTTTTACAAAACTGCAATCTGTACATGAAAAACACTATTTCAGTATAAATGACTGATCTTTAAACCTACTGGACTAACTGAGCAGGGAAAAAAAGAAGAAAAAAACCCCATTCATTACTATTTTTTAACAACTAAGCTGATTTGACTGCTAAATGAAGCTTCACTTGCATTCCATTTCTAAGAGATACTAATTTCTCCAAATTGCAAAATTAAATCATCAATTTGTATATTTAGTGCAAGAAATTTGTGATGAGTTTTTCAAGACATTAGGCAATTGCAAGTTTTGCTTTGTTATAATCAAATCAGTATTTGACGGTGTTTAAAATACAATCACTTAAAAAATACTGTCTCATATTTTTAAGTGATTGTATTTAAACACCAGTATTCCCAGAAATAACACACAAATAATTAAAACCCAGAGCACGAAAAATGAAAATTTGATGCTATCCAGCACTTCAGGGACCATTAAATTCCAGTTAACAATATTTTAATCCAATGCAGTACTTAAGCAAATTAAGCAAAAAAAGGCAACAACATACAACAGGGATGACAGGGATGAAACCTCTAACTTCCACCTGATTTTCTCAATTGCAGAAAATTCAGGTGAAAAGTTTTCCCAGGTCCCACAGCTACCTGCAGATGGGCCAAGGAACATTCGGAAAAAAAGACAACCTTGTAGCTTTAAGGCATTACATGATTAAGACCAATACCATATCCTACATTTTGGAAGAAAAAGTTCTTTCCAGAAATTAAGGGACTCATACAGAAATAAGGAATTTATGGTTTGAATCTGACCAACATGATCCAAAGCACAATCAGAGGGTTTATGAGCAGGACAGGACACATTTTTTAAGACTTCAAGAGCTTTGTGAGCAGTAGATCCCCACCACAGAATATTCTCAGTCTGAAAAGACACCTGCAGGATAGCAACTCTGAAATGCCTAACAGGAGCTCAAGTTTTGTGTCATTCAACTCTCTCCTCCACAGGTTTCTTCCCAAGACCACATGTCCCACAGGAGAAGGCATAAGCAAGGAGAGGTGCTTTTTACAATCAGTAATGTTATACTTGAGTCAGGGACTGAAATTACAGTTAATAAAGAAGAAAAATTATAAAGAATAGAGAGAGTGATTGGACTAATAGTGTAATGAAAACTTAAAATCAAAACTAGAAGCAACAGAAATGGGAACCCGTTTTTGGAGGCTTATTCATACCTGTCAATTGATGATGGACTGACAGCAGCTGGTGCCTCAGGTGGTTTTTCTTCTGCCTTCTCCTCTTTCACAGCACTCACAGGTGCAGGTTCACAAGCCACTGTATCTGGTGCTGGTGGCGGAGGGACAGGAGCTGGCACAGGGGCAGGAACAGGGATTGGTGCAGCAACTGCTGTGGGAGCTGCAGTTGTTGAACCAACAATGGAAGTGGCATTTGATGGCTGAGTCGCTCCAGCTGCTGCTTTGGGCTACGGGAGGACAACACAGTTCAGGCACAGTACAAAGCTCATAAATCCATGGCTTTCTAGAGGCAACCCACTAAGCTCTGTTAAGACCACTTGTGTTTGATATTGCTGCCTCAACATCAAGCACAACATCAAAATGTTTCAAGATATTAAATCTCTAACACCCTTTGCTGTGTTCAAACAAGCAACTGAGAGCGTCACTGAAGGACTTACACACCTGAGCGCTCACACTCTGAGGATAAAGTGAAATGTGAAGATCTAAATATTTACAGACCACAATAGTTTAAATATGAAAACAATCCTTTTTTTTCCAGAAGAAACCAAGCAAGTGGCAAAAAACATCTGCAGAACAAGCATAAGCTTTTCTCACCACTCAGATTGGGAAGAAAGTGATTAAGATAGAAATCATATTTCATTATGAATGCTGCTTGCTGGAAAAAAGGATGCAAAAATAAATTAAACTTCACCTGCAACATGTTTTAGTTATGCAATCTTTGCATTCAGAGCACTACAATAACATCTCAAATACTTCAGTTCTAAAGCAAGCACCAAGGATACAGCAGAATGAAAGACTACCAAATTTACAGCAGAATATTTAGAGCAAATAATACTTGTATCCAGTTGTGAAATAATTTTCACACCTCTAACAGAAACTTGAATTTTTCGTGGATGTACTATTAATCCTACTATACAGAAATAGCCCCATGGGCTGATAAAGCTGACTCCAATCTTTGCCTTTCCAAGAGAAATAGCTGAATTTTAACAAAACTACTTATTCAAGGTGCACTAGTTTCAGACATTGCCTGCTTGAAGAAGAAAACATTTACTTCCTCCTTTTGTCTGCAAGGAGAGGTAAGGTTAAGAATGAATAGCTTCCAACATGACAGGTATAGTAAATAACATTTTAATAAACACTCAAAGAAAAAACACAGTTGGAATGCAAGGGGAGTTATTCTCTGCTGGATTCCTAAACCCTTAATGCAACAATGTCTGAGTATTAGACAAAGTTAACAGACTGTGTCTACATGACTGGGCTGTCTTATCCACAATAGAATCAAGAAAGGGCAATTGAGCTCCAAGGCTAGCAAAAAGATTGTAAGACTGAAGAAATGCCAAAACTACAGCTCCTTTATTATCAGAATATATCGAATTTAGCAGTCCTTCATGGAGACCTGCATTTAAAATCACAGAATTGTTTGGGAGACCTCTAAAATGACTGAACCTAACCCAGCATTGCCACACTCACCACTAAACAGCGCCCCTAAATGCCACAGCCACACATTTCTTGAACACTTCCAGGAGTGGTAATTGCACAACTTCTCTGGAGTCTTCTGCTACCCGCAAAATGAAAAACTGGACTCTGACATCTCATCTGCACATGTTTTCTTGCACTGATAAATACCTCTCTGGCAAACCACAGACTAGAAAGCTGTTCATTCAGGAAGACAGAAACAAACCGTTATCTTTAACAAGCCTACATGTTTAATTATGTTTAATACTACCAAATAGACATAAAGGGCAACCGAATATATGTTTTCTTTGTCAGGAGGAGGAACTCTAGCTTTTAAATTTAATTCCATATTCCAAAACACAGATGAAGCCAGTTTTATACAGATTGCAACGGTCTGGAATACCTGGAAAATCAGTGGCTTGATTCCTGGAAGCAGCCTGACAACTAGTTCAGAGAAGAAATACTTCAAACATGTGTCACAGTCATTCCCTATAAATTGCTTGCAGTCTTTCAAAACCCACAGGTTTGTTTACTGCCTGATGAATCCTGTCTCTACTACTCTATGCTGTGGAGTTTGACAGAAGACATGAACTATGAAAAGCAACATGGCAAGGCTGGAAGAGTTTCCATACAGATGATTTAACAACAAACTACCTAGGTTGCCTTCTTCCTTTTAATAAAGCAAAAAAATAACAGGGAAAAAAGGAAATAAATAACAGAGAGACAAGAAAGAATAAATGGTAAAATCAGCCATTAGTAATCTTTCTCTTTGATACAAACATTCAGCACAGAGCAGCAGCAAAAATCAGCCTAGGCAAAACCAAGACTGTGAAGCAATATTTTTTATCTGTTCAGACAAGCTTTTTACTATTGACCTGAACTTACATATGATGAAATTCCACTTTTTAAGGATGGGCATATACAATCACCCATCACAAGAAAAAATAGAATTAAATTAATGAAGCTTCCTATTCAAAAGAAATGATTACTCACTTTTGTCACCATAACCACCACAAAGTNGTCACCATAACCACCACAAAGTTCTTCTCATCTATCTTGTATTCTTTAAGAGCAGTTTCATCATTAAGGATTTTACCTAGGAAATTAAACACGCAGAAATTACAAAGGTGTTTAGCAAATCAATAGACAATCTTGGAATTTCCTCATGAAAACATGCTTTATGCAGATTTATAACTGTTAAACAACCCAACAAAAAGTTTGGCCATTAAGCTTTGGCAGTAGAACTACAATTTTCCTTGTGTGATGTACAGAGTAGTGGATAACTTAAGGGCTGCTGCCCTAAGTGCTGAAGACACTTTAAAATCATTAAAAATAAGAGCATTAAATCTGGAAAGATTCACTGGATCCTTAACAAAGACACATGTAATACAGTGAAAAGTTGTTAACACTCAAAAAGATTAACCAAGTAACTTATGTCTGCTTACACAGTAAGGGAAATTCCTTTCTACTTATCTTCCATTTGTTCTTCAGATAAGAGCATTACCTGCAATAACGAGTGTGTGACTTTGCAACTTTAACAATTTGCAAGGCTAAAATCTTAGAAAAAGCTAGAACCATTCCATAACTTGCCACCCTGACAGAAGGATGAAAAAGCCAACTCAGAAACATTTGTTATACTACAACTTCTGATGTTTCATAACCAGAGATGGTACCGTGACAAAATAGATTTGCATCACTTCTACAAGAACTTAGGAACACAGTAAGCCACATACTTTTTGCCTTTCCTTAGAACAAGCTGACTTAGAGGTAGCACCACAAATCAGAAAATGAAGTCTGTATTTCAGTGAGTTTTATAGCACTGATTTCTACTACAGAATTTTTAGGGAATATTTTATAATTTAAACTGACTTATTTTCTGAAGATGTGTCACAGACTGCTTCATTTCACAACCTCTCTAGTGGACTGCAACTAGAAGGACATGTCATTATCCTGATGTTTACAAGTAAACAAGCAACACATACACTTTATGGGACTCAGAACACAAATGACTGGTTCCACCAGTCTTGCAGGTCAAACATTCAAGGAAGAATACAGTAATAGCATTGTAATACCTGTAGCATCTGACTCAGAACCTAGATGGGTTTACTTACAATTTTTATAGGCACTTTGGGGAAGGCTTTAATGAGTGTGTATGCAATACTATATATATACTTGAAAGTATACATACAGACATCCTGTCCTCTCAGAGCACACCACTCAGGGTTCCTAGACCTCGCCCTAATACAGATGTCAACACAATGGATCTGCCCCTCTAATCAAAGTCAGCTGAGGGTATCACTTTGCTTCACCAAACTATGAAAATTCTACAGCTCATTTTAATAAAAGTACAAAACATCATCAATATAACTTTGTATCTCTTGTCCAAGAAAAAGATTAAAAAGAGAATCCATCTTTGGAAAATATTATGTTCTCAATCTTATTTCCTATATTTCCTACTGCTTGTGAGGATTATTCAATACTGCAGATACATTCTGGCTTCAGAAAACACTCAAGTCATGTCACAGAATCTTATGCAATCTTTGCTATCACAGAAACACAATTTTAAAAGTGCCCTGCAGTTACACACGTTGCACAAAGCCTTCTGCCTGGTTCACATTTCTTGGTTATGCATGAGACTTCCACCTTCATGTTCTTGACATGCACTCCCCCCACTGAAGTACCAGGGACATAAAAGTTGCTATAAGACATAGTCCAGAGGAGCTGTACAAACACAGAGACGCACAACTTCTCTCCCATTAGATCTCTCCACTGTTAACAGTGGCTTTAGCTTATTACAAGTGAAAAAGACAATACTTCTTATAATGCAGTACATGACAAAAGTGAAAAGTCCACCAAAGTTTCTTTCAAGCTCAGTTTTAGAGGAAAAAAAAAAAAAACAAAAAACTAGAGGGAGCACTGGAATAGCACCAAAGATCTGCCACGAAGTGAGGACAAAAAAATGGATTTCTGTATTAGTGCCAGAATGAACAAGACAAGTAAAATAAAGCTCAAATAAGTTAATTTCATGTTTTTACGTGACATTAGACTGCATTTTGCCAGTACATAATACACATTTCTAGAGACAGAGCTTAAAAGTATTGAAAGTACCTTGTACAGCAAGGATTTGGTGGTGGGTTTTTTTTGTTGATCAAAAAGAAATAATCTGGTTTTTAATTCTCTGAGGTACATACATCAATGCTCCAGCTACACACAGCATAAATGGAACAAGAAAAGAATTAAGCCAGAACAGCAGCTTTGACCTGCTTAAATCCTGAATTCTTGTAACAAAAGCTATTTCTTCTTCACCCAGCATATCTCCAGGACATCATGTTATAAGCGCAAAGATGAAAGACACATATGCATTAAAACCTAAAAAACTCTAATTCAAAATTAAGAGTTCCCTTTGACACAGAATTTGTTTTTGTATTTGTGGGGTTTTTTATCTTGTGTGTACCTCAGTTCTTAGAATTCTTAGAAAACTTAACACTCACATCTAAGTCAAACAAGAACATTAAAAAAGGCAGGTTCAGATAAGTTATATTCAGAATATCCATTACCTGCATAAATTAGTTTTTGGCCAGCTACTGGAAAGGCATCTTTCCCCCTTTCGGATTCAATCTTCTCTTTCAGTGCCTTTACCTAAAGCACAAAAACAGTCTTAATGAAAATAAAGTTCACAGTACAAAGCAAATTAATTATACTTTTAAATGCTGAAAAGTAGTTTCAATCATGTCTTGATTATGTCAAGTTTATCAGTCTTCTGAATATGTCACTGTAAAGAGCAACATGTCCCTTTCCCAAATAATCTCCTGTGCTGAATCAAATTAGGTAATTAATTTTTTCATGAGAAGTCATTAGTATGAGCGTACAACACAGTGAAAAAGTAAATTAAGACATTTGGGGAACAAAAATGTTTTCATCCCTTGACCCCATTTGCCCTGTTCCTTCCCCAGATGCAGAGGGTACACCAGCTAAAAACAGAGCTGAAGGTTTTCATCATCATAACCATTTTTCAGGGAATGCGTGGGTTTGTTTTGGTAAAATCACAGTGACATTCAACCTTGACGTCCCTATATGCTAAGGCTGGAGTGAAATGTTCAGGTGCTTATCTTACATAAATTGTTTCCAACTCCTCCCCCTCCACCACAATTGCTTTACACAGCAATTCTAAGCCTACACATCTACTTGATTGCATGGACCACTGAAGTATCATCCACAGTTTCACAGCACGAAAAGCTCAAGTGCCACTGCTCGTTGTCATGTGTAAGAATGCTCTCAATTCTCCAGAAAGACTCCATAATGTTGCCCTGAGGAGGTAAAGCAAGATCCTGTAAAAGCATTCCTCTACTGACACATCTGCAGTCATGTATTAAGACAAACTGACTGTACACACAGTCAATACTTCTTGCTTTCTTGCAGGCACTCCCAGAATATACAGAACAAAGACAACCAATCTGTTATGAGCTTATTACTACAAGCTAACACCACCTTCTCAATGTTGGGTTGTTTTGGGTTTTTTTCCTGAATATTCAAGAAAACTTTTTCATAAAAATCAGCAAGGATACAGAACACAACATATTGCTTCCCTCTATGGAACTAAACAAAAATAGGGAGCCAGTTTT
Organism: Cyanoderma ruficeps; assembly: GCA_008694505.1. Classification (NCBI taxonomy): domain Eukaryota; kingdom Metazoa; phylum Chordata; class Aves; order Passeriformes; family Timaliidae; genus Cyanoderma; species Cyanoderma ruficeps. The sequence goes on along the minus strand of VZDJ01000314.1, from coordinate 660,786 downwards.
TTTGCCCCAGCAGATGAAGAAAGGATGCTTTCGTTATTTTTTATCATACACACATCTGCCAAATGCTTTGGAATTAGTCTCCAACCAGGCAGTTGCTTTCCCACAGCAAAACTAAGAGCCACTCACTGCCATTCCTATGTCCTGGAAACAGTAAACTTGATAGTAATTTGCTGAAAGCATCATCGTTCTTATGCACTTGTTTTACAACAATCTGTCCTATCCTTGGATTTACATTTTCTTGAAAATTAAAAATATAACTTGTTAATTCCTCCCCAGTTTTAAGGATGGAAGTCACTATTGAATCACTTGCTATTGAATAATCTCCTTCACCACAGATCAAGTATTTTTTTTCCTAAACTTCAATAATAATACTGTCTAATACTTCACACAACTTCAGGTAAAGTCCTACATGCACTAGGGCAAATGAATCCCTTGAACTATGTTAAAAGCCTGCTATGTTTCCAAATGTCTACTTTTTAACACTCTCCTTATGCATACTTATACTTAGGCACTTGTACCAATCACTCAAAGATAATTACTCAAGGCTACTTCTTTCACACTCAATTACCATGCTTGTCATAGATTTGTAACAAATATTGCAATGTGACTAACATGTCTGATCTATTTTGAGGGAGAAAATTAAAGTTTGTTTCACATCCACTGCATCAATAAAGCTAGTGGCTTCAAATGTCTACTTTGTCTTCTTCATTTTCTATTATTTTATTCCAGACAACAGTCTTTTTCCCACAAGGAACAAAACCAAAATGTGTTCTCTCAAACATAAATGTTTGAACAACTAGAAGTCTAGGTCAGGACACTGAAGTCATATGTTGTTTTACTACACAATAATTGGATCTATGAAAAGGAGTTAAGATATTTACTGTATGAGAATCCAACGATTCATTTGCCTTTGGTGACCACCTGTGTGTAGCATTTCCCCTTCTTATTACTGTGCTGTGACTGATGTACAGCAACTGACCTGAGGCACTGCCTTTTTCTAAAACCTCCCAAAATGCTCCCCCTTCCATAAGCCTGCGAAAAACAAGACTATGCTTTCATCCCTTTGGCAGGTGGCATTCATCTCCAGACGTAGGCAAACTTCCATTTACACCATGAGGCAAAGGAAAATGAGCAAAAAAAGTTTCTGGGAATCTGTTCCAGTTGTTTCACCACTTTCACTGTACGAAATCCCTTCCTTACACCTACTCTTAACAGGCTTGCTAAAAAGTCTGTCCCCATCTTTCTTATCAGCCCCTATCTGGCACTGGAAGGCTCTCCAGGGTCTCCCCAGAACCTCCTCTTCTCCAGCCAAAATAAACCCAGCTCTCTCAGCTTGTCTCCATAAGAGACATGCTCCACCCTCTGAAGATCTCCACGGCTTCATCTGGACCAGCTCCAACAGGTCCACATCTTTCATGTGCTGAGGACCACCAAGAGCATGCAGACCCATGTTCCACAGGATTACACCAAGGGGAACTAACTCAGCAGGCACAGCCTTGTTGAACATTCAGATGGCTGTGCTTCAGCTATACAGTCCCCTTCCACAATCCAAAAACCCCCTCTGTGTACAAATACTGAGAAAAATTTTATTATTGTGGTGGTGAAAGTCAGGACAGACTAAAAACATATACTAATTACTGTGCAGTAACTGGATCCACATGAAGGAGTTTGGTATTGCCTCAGTGAAAAAGTTATCAATGCAAATAACAACATGAGGTTACAGAACCATGGTGGTTCTGAACATAAAAAACAAACTACAGGTTTGCTCCTAAAGAACAGAGACAATCTTTGGCTAAAGCTTGCCAATACAGGGGCCACCATTAACTTCTTAATTCTTGAAAAGACTGGGAATCCAGAGGAGAAAAGGCCATCACAGTTTTCATTGCTGGTCTTTATTCTCTGCCTGTATTCCTGCCACGTACATCAATAAGTTTAAGAACAGATTATATCCTAACCTGGAACACAAATTACTTCAGTTCTCTGGTTGACAGCTTACAAAAATCTAAAAGAAATTCAAGCTTATCATAACTGAGCCAATTTAAAGTATTTTGCTATCTATGCCCAGGGACACTCTGCCATTTGCAAAGGGGAAGATCATTTACATACGTCTCTCATTTAAATGGATATTCACTCCCTTGTGAACTTTTGCCATCCAAAGATACTCAGTATGCCATGGTGGGCTCCAAATTACAAATGAAGAATTCCGTAATGTCATTCAAGTTGCTCCTTTAAAACTGAAAATACACCAAATAGTCAAGTAGTTTCCAGATTACATTAAAGAACATTTCAGAGCATTGCTTAACTGCTTTGTAAAGAATAGTGATTTAGATAAGGGAATCTGTCATATCTCAAATGAATACAATGAACTGATAGCATCATACCTATTCAAAGGAACAAACAAAAGCACTTAAACCAACTCTTAGCTACTAGAACTTGAATCTGCAAGAAAATGCAGTCAGCTTCAGACTTCATCATTCTCCTATTAGCAACAGAAGTTAAGAAACACCAGGCTAAAATAAAAAGTGCTTACCTATTCTTCTGGCTTTCATCTCTACCTAGCCTAAGAGGCCAGAATCACATCATTTGCAGAGGATACAACACTAACTCTCAGAACAAAAAAAAGGAATAGATAAGATGAGATACATCAATTTTAGCAGTAACATTCCAGTGGCATAGAATTTCCTCTTGTAGTTCTAACTGGAGTGACTGAAGGTATAGTGAGAAATAACTGTGCCATTAATTCTGCTAAGAGAAGAAAATACATGATGGTGCAACAACCTGTATGTCAGACAGTAGCCTGATCCACCTTCATTTAGATTTAAACTATAGATGTTCCATTTTCAAGGAGGAATTTAAAAAATGAGAGAGAGAGGGAAAAGCCCTCTCAATGCTTTTCTAGAAAGACAGCTGCCTCTTCTGGCTGCTGGTACAGTGAACTGTTGAAAAAAGCAACATCTTAAACTTTGCCTCTAGCAAATCAGGTTGCTGAGAACCTAGACTTCAGCACTGCCATTTGTTATTAAATGAAAATTAATTTTGGGGAAGCACACTCAGCACATTGATCTGCCAAACAGAGAAATCATCCATAGATTATGATCTATTTTTCTCATAAATACAGATGCATAAACCAAACCTTCAAGCTTCCTAGCTTTATTCAACCTGATTAGAGTTCAAAATGTATTTCAGTCCTCACCAAATCCCATTCTTCCTCTGCCCTTAATAAAATTTCACAGCCTGTACTTTATGGCAATACCTTTAAGAAAGAGCATCAATTCATCTACAGTTTACCCTAAAGATTCAGAAACAGTGCACTTACAAGTAAGATGACTTTCTTCTGCCCCCAACGAATTCAGACATGAAACTCTCCCTACTACTCAGAAACTGAACACAATGTCCCCCAGAATATATGCCATGCAATCTGTTTTATAAAGAACTACAGTTGATTGACTCCTAACTGAAGAACTGAGGTCTTCCAAAGAAACACCAGTCATTAACTGCATCCCAGACAGGCATCTAAAAATGGGTTTCATGAAATCACCTGTGCTGAGTCTCCCAGTTGTTCCTTGCAGTCACTTTTTGCCAGCTATGCAAGCAGAGCACGCTGGGTATCATCCAGGCATGCACCTCCCATTGATCACACACCCTTCCCCTCCCCTCCCACACACTCAATTTTCTTTTCTCCTACCTCATAAAAATGGTAACCCAGAAGAGGCAAAAATCATGAGTTTATTCAGAGACTCATTTCACAAATCCTAATGAAAAAGTGAATGGCATACTTTCATCAGTTTTAATGTATAATTACATAGGCAAGACAAATTGCTTAATTTCTTGAGATGTTGGGAGAAACTGAATATAAAACTGGAAAGGATCTCTTCTGACATCAAGCCACAAACTCATCTTCCACACCACAATCTTCATAAGAAATCTGATGCACCCACAGACACGGTTGTTTGCTACCTCTATCATAAGGCTGCTACAAAGTTTACTCTGATATTGGAAGTCTTTTCCTAGTTTCCAGCCCAAGTTAATTCACAGACTATTAATATTGATTTGTTCTTATGCTGATGCTATAACTCAAGCATGAGTAGCCTTCTCACATCCCTTAGTGCTTACAAGTGTAAAACATTTACACAATTTCACCCAAACTTGTGAGCTAAGCTAAGCGGGTCTCCTTTAGTTTCCTTTCATGTCAGTCACAGTTTTCCACAGGCCCCAGGCATCTCTTTCCAAAGGTAGAAATTCACCGCCTCGATGGCGAGCACACTCAAAGCAGAATAGCATCACTACTCACCCTGGATGTTTCAGGATCTATGATCTTCAGGGCTTCACCTTTTAATGAACCCAATTCAAATTAATCCATGCTGCTCATTTGAGAGCCGTTTACCAAAATCTGACCCTCAGTTAGGCAGCCAGGTACTAATGGTTAACTTTGTGTTTGTCAATGTCATCGTGTTTCTGTTGATCTGTACTCAAATTTTAATGAAAGGAATTAAAGGACCGTGAAGAGATGGATGCCAAAACCAACTCTGAAAGACCCTCACTACCAACCTACCTACTGCTGAACTGCTTCTCTTTGAGAATAAATGCTGCACAGAGGGCTTTTTCTTTTAATCTACCTTATAATTCTCTACTGCTCTTCATCTTTTTCTGTAGGCTAACAGATTTCTCCTAAACTTTGAGAAAAGTCTTAATTAGACAAAAACAAAAGCTTTTACTCCAAAGGGCTTTGCTCTTTTCTTCCTCCCTGAAGGAGGGCATCATAGGCTGAAAACTTGTTTAGAATCTAGGCTTAATATTACTGAGTTTTCTCCTCCCACTGCCTTTGCAAAAATATTTACCACATGTTATACTGTTATACAGAAACTGCTCAAAGTCAGGCGAAGACAATGCAGCTGTATAGACAATAAACCTGCTAATGAAGCAACAAACTGACCAGTGCAACAGGTTTTACTACCCTTAATCAAACTCCATGATCAGCAACTGATTAATGACAAATATGGTGCCTACTACTGAAAACACACAGAGGGTAAGAAACTACTAAGCTCATAAGTCAATGCTTTACAGTACTTTTACTGGTAAGAATGCTTTTGGTTCCAGGTACTTCTTTCTACAAATTATAAAAACAGGTTTTTGTGGCACAAAACTCCATTTACAGTGTTCTCTTATATTGTCCTTCTAAACAGGACATTCATATTTAGTCAGAAGGCAATCATGGTGGTTACATGAACAGATCACTGCCCTCCTTCAGGCCTCAAAAGCATAACAGACACAGTAATTGGGAAGAACCACAGGAGAGGAAGAGACTTGTGAATCCAGTCAGGTTTACAAGCTTAGTAAGTGCCTGGAAAAAAAAATTGTACTCAAATGAACAAGGCATCTAGAATTACTCCAGCTTTTAAAAACAGACAGCATAAAACGTTCATAAGCTCCTTTATTTACTTGCTGTATTTACTGTTGCTGAAGTTTGCATACAAAGAAATAAGCAGCATTCGCTGAAGAAAAATAGTCTGGAACTGTCAAAGTAAAAATCCAAATTTAGCCCTGACATTTATTTTCTCTGCAATTACCTCTACCTTTCTAATTTCCTCTACAAAATTGAGCTCATCTATACACAAGTGAAATTTAGAAGTCTAGCAGTTGTTATGCACTGACCAGAGATCAACAAAAATAATTTCTGATCTCAAAGCTGGCCTCCAGGCCTCCACACACTTCTGCCCTGCATTTCAAAACTGATCTAAGCCCTGTCTGAAAGAGGATACACTGGGGCCAGTTTTCTGATGCAAAAAGGTGACTAAAAGAGCTGCATTCATGCAGCTTTGTACTAACACAGGAACACGAATTTCAACCTAAAGTAGAGTTTTCAGGAATCTGCAGCTTGAAGAAAAGTAGCAAGATGGACAGTCCTCTGAAGCCACAAAATATTTATTTAGGAAGAAAGCTTACATTCTGAGTGGTGACTGCATGGTCTTGTTAATTCACCTGCAGCTTTAGGCAGACAGTTGTTACAAGAGGCATACCCCCCACAAACCAATTTATAAGTATAAAAGTGACACAGTTGTTTGAGTGGAAAGAAAACTGACAAGCCATTCTGATCAATTCTAAAAAGACACTTTAAAACCCCTTTCCTAACAGTGCATGCTGACCAGCCAGTTGGAGGGGTGCCTCTGACACAAAAACACAGGGAAAGACAAAGAGAGGGAGAACCAGAGACAGTGTGTAGACAACATTCTGTGTGCTCACAGCCACGACAAGCCCTTCCCTCTCCTTTTCCAGCTCCTTTGGTGCTCCCTGCAGAGCAGGGACAGCCATCCTTACAGGCTCCAGGTAAGACCTGCTGCACATCACCATGTCCTGTGAAATAAACAAAGATTTGTTTCACTGACTCCACTCCACCACAGGAACTGTGACCAAAGACACAAACCTTGGTGGGAGAAAACATTGCCAGCTGTGCCCTTCAGTGCTGTAAATTTACAACTCCCTTCTCATATCTACAGATATCCTTGTCTGTGTTTCAGGAATTCAGAGAAAATATTTTTGAAATGTTTCTGAGTAAGCACAGATATTTAGTCACAAGGACAGCAATGGGACTCTAGACAGCAGCAGGACCATCTACTTATATTAATCCTTTTTAATTAAAATGTACTCTCCACTTTCACCAACTTTCAAAGGGAACACCTTCCAGCCTGCTGTTATCCATATCAAGGACAGACACCCTTGCTTTCCAGTCATACCTGCAAAATAAGACCTTAAATATATGTATAGAACCATCCTTAAATGTATACAAGCTCTATAGTTAACTTCTCAGTGTACTGGCCACCTTGGGAATGGTGACCCAAGCAAGTTTAGATTTTGAGAAATATAGCACATAAGACTGCCAAATTATTACAAGTAGAAAGCTAACTTTTCTTTGCTGACAGCTAAATTGGGTAAGAAAGTTCTCAATAAAATAGTTGAAAAATCATGGGCAAAGCCACACCACTTGAAAAATGGGTAACATGCAAAAATGTATTCCTATGTGAATAAAATAATTTTAGTTGTGTTAAGTAATTTATGCTATCTTATATTTTCCTTTATTAATTTTTTTAATGCCTCATCCTGTCCGAAGTTCTTTGCAAATTATATTTAAAACACTCACTAGAATTTCAGGAAAATATTCCTGAACATGGGAAAGCCTAGCCTTCTTCAGCCAAGAATCAGAATAACTTCCTTGCTTGAAAAACCTAACTCTTACCAGGACAGAGAAAAGGACTATCCACCAAAGAAAAGCAGTAGCAAAAAGCCCCTACAGAGTTAACTATACAAATATGAATTATAACAGACCATAACTCCAAAATGCTACAGTCTGCCAAGAAAGAATGAAAACAATGAAAAAAAAAAAAGTAGCTACTCTTACTATAGTGATCTCTGAAGTTACAATTTTGCAGAGTTATGTATCAGACCACAAGCAGCAAGTATAAGCCCTTCAAATTCACACCTCCTCTGCATATGCAAGCACATATACACCCCCAATAATAAAATCCTACAGAGAGGCAAGGACAACAAAACAATCCTCCAGAAGAGAAAAATACCTACTGCACAACCCAAAGAGCAATTAGAGAAAAATACTAAGACCTGAAACAGAAAAACATCTTTAACCTGGAAGGGTACCTCTGAATTTTGAACTGAGCACTTTCCCTCTAACCACTAAAAAGATAAATTCCCAGAGAAGTACAAAAACAATCCTCTTACCCACAACTGCTGTAGGATCAACCTGCACTGAAATACATGTAGGAAGGAGGTTGTCAAGTGTACATTCATACTCATTCACAAGTTACAAGCTGGAGTCAACTTTCACCATTTCCCTCAGCAATAGTCCCTGATTCTTCCAGAACTGTTATAAAGTTAATTCTTCTGACACAGTAATGTTAGCATCCAGAAATCCCCATAACCACGTTTGAATAAAGCATACACATACTAAGGACACACCAGAACACAGCAGAAGCTCAAACATTGAAAACTAAGTGTTCTGCTGACATGGTGGTAATCAAGGTGGCTTTTTCATGGGTGTTCAAGTGCTGTGGTAGAACAGTGAAATGTGAAAGCCCATATTATGTGACACAGAGACTGTGGCTGAAAGACTGCTGACATCCTGAATATTCCTTGCACTTCTCTGCATTTTGACAACCAGGTTTTTAGGTTAACAGCACAGGGGGAGATGAAAACAAAACAGGACAGACTTTAGCCTGGTGTTTCACTTTCATACTTAAGAATGTTTGTTGAAGATTGTTAAAACTCTGTTTTTGTGTCTACATAGCTAACTACAACCGAAGTGCTACATTTAGAAGCCTACAGTGTCAGCACTGTCACCTCAGTAAAGAGACGTGGCTACACAGGTCTGCATCTGTGTCAGACACCACTTATTATTTGCCCTAAAACAATGTTTCACATACTTACTTTCTCACAGAGAGCCAGGAAAAAGAAGCAGCAGCTTGTGCAGATGGATACATGCTTTCACTTACCCTGGTTAAGCCTAAAGGCTCAAGCCCTGAGTGGTCCCACTCTGAACACCAGAATGACCACAAAATCGACCCCTGTAAATCGATACACAGGGTAAATCAACCCGTCCTGATCAGTGGAGACTGATGGGTGCATCACAAAACTTAAGGAACAACAGTGACGCTTGCAAAAATTTCATTCAATAACAGGCTTCCCCCAATAATAGGGCCTGAGGCTAAATCTTTTCATCTTCTTTAGTCAGCCAGAGTACCTGACAGTCTTCACCCAGTGCTTTGGCAAGCAAGATAGCTTCAAGCATGGTTTTTACCTAGTGAAAATACTCAGTTGGCCAATGTTTTAAAACACAACAAAACCAAAACTAGAGTCACACTACTGAAGGCAAGTTTAAAACTCAACTGTCTGATTTAGTAGGAAAAAAAAAAGACCAGCTGCTTGGGCAAAAAGCTAATTAGCAAGGCTAATTAGTTATTAGGAAGTGTGCTGCTTCAAGTTCTTTCTGGAGGTTGGTTTAAATATTCTTATCAATAACAGCTCTCAGTTACAAGCATCTTGTCAGAATGCTACCTCGCACAGTAACATCAAATGTCCCTAGATTAATTTGGTACTGAGAGTAAGGGGACAAATTTCTAGGAATACAAAAGCAGTTTTACAGAACCAGAACCCAACTTCAGAGCAACAGGTTTACTTCAGAGCAACAGATTTCCTGTGCCTATCACAACTACATGATTTTTGGCCTTGTCACAGCATAGGGCAGAAATCCAAGTAAACAAACCTACCTCTGAGAAACACACACATGGTCCAAAGACCAAAAGTAATGTTTCCCAAACTACATGAAACATGCTTTAAGATCTCGGGAAATTAATCTAAGAAACGAGAGCACTTAGCTAAAATTTGTGTATTCCAAAAAATCTGACTGAGAACTCCAAAGCACACACTTGTGAGACACTTCCTCAACATAGCATATTTCAAAGTGTTTTCTGATTTTAAGACTCAGTTTGTAACTGAAGGCTCAAAGCTGAACTTCTCTTTACTAAGTTCACTGATTTTTAACATTTCCAACAGTAATTTCTTCATAATTTTCTAAAAAGTGCGCCACAGAAATTTAAACACATTTATCATCTCTACAGCTAACAATAATAAGATCAAGTCTTTACCCTGCTCTTTTTTAAAACAAAGTTCTCAAATTCCACCATATTTCCTTTCTTACCACCCACTCCTGGCCAAAGCCTGAAATTATGCTCATGAGGAGCATTTTTATTTCGAGCTACTGTAGCAGCTACATTTATAAACAGAGGGTACGTTCTCATTTCCCACAGTCCAANTTAAATATTTGAAGGTTTCTGACTCATGCTTCTCCTAGGCATTTGCCATGTCCCTCAATCACAATGGTAACCCAAATGAGCTCTTAGTCCAACTTTCAACCGTCATTCTTTATTTTTCTTAAGGTGGAAGAAGGTAAACCAGCAGACTAAAAAAAACAGACACAGTGTTTCACAGTTTCTAAAGCTTCACTGCCCACGTGTCACAGGTTGCTGGAAAGGAAAGCTGCCAGCCTCCCCAGATATTTCAAATCAAGGCCACAAGTCTGTCTGGACTTGGCTATCAGAGCGACCATCTCTGCTCAAGCAAGTGACAAGGCAACTTCCAACCCTGTCAACTCACTTAAGGCCTTTCCTCTCATGTAAGAATGCTGCATTTCCCCGAAGATTTTCCAGTGGGCTCCCAGTGGGCTCCCGTGTAGCAGAAGAAAACATTTACCGGGAAGCAAAACATGTCTCCTCCTCACCCACAGCATCATCAGACACATCCAAAGGTACCGGGAGGGGGAATGAGGCTGCTGTGAGCCCCATCACACACCCCGACACCAGCTCCACCGAGGTCAGCAGAGTCACTTCTGCACTCCCTCCCCTCCTAAGTGCAGACTGATTAATCACTGCACCTCTCCCTGTGAGGCCAAACAATAAACACTCCCCGCACTCTCCCACCTCCACAGCACCCACTGGCCCGAACACACAGTGATGCACCTGGGAGCAAACACCAGCGCCTCTCCAGATCACACTCCTGCCCCAGCAAAAAAAACCCCCACATCTCCCAGCGTTTCCCTTGTGGGAATCCATGGAAGGATGGGAAGGACCACCACGTGTTCCTTCTACTGCACCCCCAGCCCCACCCCGGGAGAGAGATGCTCTTGCAATATCCCCTCTCCCAGTGCTCCCATCATAAACCAGCAGCGATCTAGGCCCCACTGACTGCCAACCCATGGCACTCTGCTTCCCGAAAGGAAAAACTTTCGTTTCCTATAGCGCTCCTCTCCTGCCCAGGACACCGTGAGACATTCATTCGCCCTCCAACCTCCCGGGCTATTTCCCTTTTCCACCTCAAAGCTATTCCCCCTCCCACCTCCGGGGCGTTCTCCTCAAAAACAAGGGGGAAAAGTCCTTCCGCCGGAGCTTTGGCCAGGGCAGCCCCTTTCCTTCGGCAATAGGAAGCCACTCTTACCCATCAGCATGCCGAGGAAAAGGGGTCCCTCATCACCCCCGGCTGAGCTCAACCCCTCCCCCTGGCCCCGAATCTCCCAAAATCGTCCCGGCGGACATCGCATTGCCCCCGAGGCCCCAACCCCTCACTGAATCTCCGGCCACCCCCACCGGGGGGATCGGTCCCTCCCTTTCCCCGGGGTGGAGGGCACAGATTCCAGCATCCCTCTCCACGGCCGCGTCCCGGGCGGGGGGGTGCGGGGGGGGTGGGGGTGAGGAAGGGCGGTGAGGAAGGGAGCCCGAGAATGGCCGCACCGTCTCCTCGGGGTCGATGTCGATGCGGAAGGTTTGCTGCTGCAGCGTCTTCAGAGTGATCTGCATGGCGGCGGGTACGTGCCGCGCTCCGGCCACCCTCGTCCCTTCCCCGGGAAGAGGTGGCGGGGAAGAGGCCGGGAAAGGGAGGAGGAGGAGGGAGGCGGTGTCGGGCTGGCTCGGCGAGAAGAGGGGGAGGCGCATGCGCCGCCTGAGGAGCCGGCACGGCGCAGGCGCGCACGCCTGAAGGCGGGGAGAGCAGGAGGAGGGGCGTGGGCAGACACAGAAATGCAAGTATGTAGGGAGGGGAAACAGAGTAATTGTGGGGTGGACGGTCGGTGAGGTCGTCGAGTCCAGCCTGTGACCGGACAGCACCGTGTCAGCGAGGCCGTGACACTGAGTGACGCGTCCAGTCGTTGCTTGAACACCTCCAGGGGCAGTGACTCTGCAAGCCTCCCTGGCCATCCCATTCCAATGTTCGGTCACCCTTTCTGTGAAGAAATTCTACCTAATATTCAACTAAATCTCTGCTGGGACTGCTTGAGGCCATTCCCTCTCTACCTGTCCCTGTTCCCTGGGAGCAGAGCTCGACCCCCCTGGCTGTCCCCTCCTGTCAGGGAGTTGTGCAGAGCCAGAAGGTCCCTCCTGAGCCTCCTTTTCTCCAGGCTGAGCCCCTTTCCCAGCTCCCTCAGCCCCTCCAGGAGCTCCAGACCCTTCCCCAGCTCCGTTCCCCTCTCTGGATACGTTCCAGCCCCTCGATGTCCTTCTTGAAATGAATGGCAAAGCATGCACCACTTGTAAGTTGTTGCACAAGTTTATTAATACACAATCACAGGTTTATAACACCTAAGTTCTGCCAGTACTGGTTTCATAGAATAGAAAAGACCATTTAGTCCCAACTCCTCTGCCATGGGCAGGGACATCTCCCACTAAACCAGGCTGCTCAAGGTTGCTTTATCCAACCTGTCCTTGAATACCACCAGGATTGGGGCATCCACAACCTCCCCAGGCAACCTGTTCCAGTGTCTCACCATCTTCATAGAATTTCTTCCCTATATCCAACCTAAATCTACCATCTTTCACTTTGTGCCTATCTCCCCTTGTCTCATTGCTACAGTTCCCAGCGAAGTGTCCTTCTCTGTCTTCCCTGTAGGCTCTTTCAGATACTGGAACCTTCATTTCTCCAGGGTGAATAGCCCCAACTTTCTCCACCTGACTTCACAGTGAAGATGCTCCTGATGAACTTGGTGGCCTCCCCTGGACTTGCTCCAGCAGTTCCATGTCCTTCTCACATTGAGGACCACAGACCTGGATGCTGCTCTGCAGGCAAGGGTCTCACAAGAGGAAAAGAGAAGCAGATTTGTCTCCTTTGACCTGCTGCCCACACTGCTGTGGATGCAACCCAGGATTTGTCTGGCTTTCTGGTCTGTGGGTGAATGCTGTTAGCTCATGGTGAGTGTGAAAAACAAGCTCCACTCTCTTTTGAAAATTTATGAGTTTAATAAAAAAATAAAAATAGACAATTAGGAGACAGAACAAGCAAAAGTTTCTTGGCCGAGGGTGCCTGGCAAGCAGCACACTTTTCACTCTTTCAGACTTCGATATTTAAGGATTGCTGTGTCCTTTCAATCATCTTATTTGGTAGATTTATTTGTGTGTGGCTCCACTCTGTCTGGTAACATGGGTCTTATAAATTTTCTTCTTGAGGTTTTTGGTAAGATAAGAAAACCAGAAATCCAGCAGCCTTCATGCAGGGCCATAAGGTGACGACCCCTCCCCCATAATTCTTGGCCTGGTCAGTTTCAGATGTCACAAAGAAAAAAAACCCAGTCTTTCCACTATTCACACTATGTCACAATTAGAAAATACATTCATCACCTTTCTAAACTATATTAACAAAACACAATACAGTACAATCTTACATATAGTATTCATTCCAATATTTGCAAAAAGCCAACTTTATAATATGCATTTATAACAGTGAGTTTAGTAGTTTGTAATTGTAGTGTTTGCGTAGTTGATGCGTACGTTTGATGGGTTTTTGTCCTGGTGCTCCTTAGATAATATAGGGGGAGGGCTGCTACAAATAAACATAAAGTTGAGCTAGCTGTGTTGGTAAAAGAGACCCTTTCCCCTGCACTTTGTAACCTCTTCCATGATCAGGTGTGGAATCTCCTTGTATCCTCTTCCATCTTCAGATGTGGGATCTCCCAGGGCATTTTTTTTTGTATAAAGGCTGTCTTTCTGCAAAAGGGGATGCTGATGTCAGTCTGACTTAATTGCAGTTAAACTCCAAATTTCCTAGTATTGTGTAATGGCAGGAGAATCTCTAGCCTGCGACATTGTCAGCTTAATGTTTGTAATAAGAACCATCTTCTAACTCATTTTTTACAGTAGACTTGGTTTCCTCACCATTTCCTCCCAGTAACACAGCCAGCAGACAGCATTGCCAAGCAGAGAAAAAGCGGGAGACCCTTTTCCCTGAGGAAGTGAGGGCATGGGGACGTGCTACACGTGCACACAGGGCTGGAGATGCTGCTTCTGCCAGCGTCCTGCTCATGCTCTGACGCACAGCTGCCAGACAGCCAGAGCCTCCTGCAGCTTTCACAGCTAAAAAGAAATGGCTGACTGCTGCTAGTACGAAGCCAGCATTCTTCACAGCACAGAATANAATGGTTCAATAAGGGAGGTGGGGAAGAAATGGGAAAAAAAAAAAAGAGAGAGAGAGAGAGAGAGAGAAAATATCACTTGCTATTTTTCACTTGGATGGTTACAACTTAAGATGTGCTGCTGGTTCACTTTCACTATTGGCTGATACCAAACCTAAGTCTATACTTTGAAGATAAAAAGGATTTTCTTTTAAACTTTTTATTCAGCAGTCCAGATATGTAAGTGTTGAGCTTCACATGCAAACTAAAGTACCTAATGCTGATGGGTTGTGTCAGTTTCACTACTCTTTTCTGCTCAGATTATGTTAAACTACTCATTCTGAATTCTGTGTTTGCTGGTTAGTGTGTGAAGCAGTTCTGCCCAGGGCTAAGAGTTCATTTGTGCAGTGGCTGTTTACCTCTGCTTGTAAAAACCCCAAAATAACTGGGAAACAACTCCAGAGGCTGTGAACAGCTAGGGATGAAGTCTTTTTCTGACAATTTGTTTGAATTTTGAAATAGAATGAGGAAAACAAAGAAGCTGTGATTTTTCTTTTTTCCCTCTGAGTAGTTCAGGAACTTACGACAACTCACTGTACAGGGAATATAATAAATAAACAGATTCTTGGTATTTCCCTTAGCTCAGCCCATTCAGCTCCATAAAATCTGGCAGGGCTTGGCTCTGCAGTTCTTTCTTGCAGTTGCAGAATTGAGGGTTGGAATTTTTCCCCCAGAGCCCTCTCATCATTTAGTTTCCTAGTGCTTCTCCTTGACAGCCAGTGCTTGGTGGTTTGTTGTTTTTTGGTTTTTTTTATTCTGTGTCGGAAGTATTTTGGGTAATCACCCTGTGTGCAGAGTGGAGCATCAGAGTTAGCTGACTTCATTTACAACAGTTTATATGCTGACTCAGTGAGCATACAAACTTCTCCTATGCAAAGAGAAAAAAAACCACCTTGGATTGTTTTGAGAGAGATGTGAAATGAAGCCAAAGACTTGGAAAAATGTTTTTGTGGCAAATGCATATGATGATTACTTTTGGATTCTTGCTTCCAAGTAACTTGATCTCCCTGGTGCATACTGTACCTTGGTACTGCCATGGCATTGCCCTCCTTAGCTGTTTTAGGTTGTCCATTATTTCCCAGGAAGTGCTCTTTACCCATACCTGTTCACATCTGTGAGCACACTCCTGGTTTCAAGGACCCTGATTGTTACAGAACCTGTTGTAATGATATCACTGTGCACATCTGTGTGTTGTCACCTCAGGTTATACGCATGTCACCTCTCCAGCCACAAAAGATGTCCCAGTTGCATGATACTGCAGTTTGTCTACTTATCTTGGGAAAAGTTTCTGTGATTTTCAGAGGCAAACACTGAGTCAGAGACTCAAGCCAGTGCTCTTGGTATGTTAGTTCAACCTCTGCACTAAGCATGCAGTAAGTACACACACCCCCTGCATTACCTGGGTCATCCCACTGTCACAGATACTTGTATGCAATTAAGGCTGCCCATCATTATTGTCATTGCTGTAATTTTTGCAAGTCCTACCCAGATTCTAGGACTGATGGCAGATAAAGGATATGAAGGTGACTCTCACCCCAAAGAACTATTTAGGGGAGTAAGGGGTGAAATGGTACTTGCAAGAAAGCAGCACATTCTGTTTCAGACCTTTTGAGGTGGGTGCAGACTTTTCAAAAACAAGAAAGTAGTGACAGAAGTGGCCTGAACAAAGCCCTGAAGCTCTGGAAAGCAACTTGTTTTGGCTGTGTTGAACTGGGAGGAGGAGGCATGCAGAGGGCAGTACTCCAGGCAGATGCCTGTAAGTCTGGATAACAAAGGTAATGGAAGGAAGATGCAAGAGTTTGATCTTGTGGTAGTAGTTAGGAGGAGTTGTTTCACAGGTAGACCTATTGCTTTTCTGTTGTTAATTTTTTACCCCGATTGGCACTCAAGCAGCTGGAATTTACTATAAAATAACAGCATGGCAAGTGCATTAGACTATCATCTTGACAGGCTTATATATTTATTATGCTAATTATGTGGGTATAGTAATTGTATTAGGAATATCAAGATACTTTCCATCAGTAAAATCAGTACCAAGTATGGGGAAACTCACAAAAGATTTCTTAGCTGACTCTAATCTGCAAATTTTTCTTAAACATATAATAAATGCTCTCATTCAGTTGCAAAACCTTTGCCTTTAATTTATTTCCTCTATGTAGAGATTTGGGAACAGTAGCTGTAGTAAATACATGAACTTACTAATTTGAAATCATTGATGATTTATTTAAGAAGTAAGGGACAAGGGGTGGGGAGGGGAATCTCAGTCCAGGGTGTGTCTGCAAGGCATACTGCCTCTAGGAGCTATTCCTGGGGCATAGTCAGGCTTCACAACAGCACTGGGCTTGCAGTTGGAATCTAACCCCTTCATGTTTCTGTTTGTTTGTTTGTTTGTTTGCCTTGCTGTCATGTCAGTGTCATTTTGCAACTGCAGGAAAGGAGATTTGCCAAGAAAGGCCAAATGGGACTTGAAGTTGAGTATCGAGCTGCATAGTGCTCTTTGCCCCAAGCATTTCAGAGGAGAGTTCATCTTTCAGGCTTGTAACAGCCATGGCTAGTGACTCTGGAAGCTTAACCTAGCAGTGTCAGTGCCCTGAACATACTATTGATTACCATTGGAATCAAACTCTTTAAATTTGTGTGTGCAGAAACAACTTGTCACCTAGAAGAAGGAGGTGTTGTGTTGTGGTATGCATTTTGGGTTTTCTAAAGTTATGTTTTGTTGTATGTTTATAATGGTTTGTTTGGACACCCCCATCCCCAAACCCCCCCGATGGTCTTTCCCTGGTGACAGACCTTGTCAATCACCTGTAAGATCTGGAAGATTCTGGGGAAAAAGCCCTAGGATTCTGCAAAGTGCTCTGGTACTACTTTTCTTCATTGTTCTGTTAAGTTTCCTTGTTCTGGGTCACACCCTCCCTCCCCTTGGATTGGTTCTGGGTTCCCCCCTCCTCGGGGACGCCCCCNCCCCCCCCCCCCCACCCCCCACCCCGTACTTAAGGTGAGAATAAAGCCTGGTGAAACCCAAGCCAGTGTCCCCTCTTTCTTCCACGCCGTCGACCACACTCCAGCCTGAGGTTCAGACCCACCAAACCTTCCTGATATAACTGCCAGAGAGCTAGCTAGCCGGTAAAGCAGCTCAGGACATTGACATAGTGTTGACTTTTGTATGCTTCAAGAGAGTTTATCTGGAAATGAAAAATATTTTTACCCATTAAAAGTTTCCTTATTTAACCACTGGTTTCTTCAGAGTGCCAGACAGCTAAAACAGAAGGGAATAAAAATGATTGGGATTTGACAAATGCCTCTGAAGGCAGTTACCTGATGTCTGTGTCTATTAGCAGGAAAGGCTGCTGTGGCTCTAGGGGGCTTTTACTGTGTTTCAGAGTGCATACTCCTTGCCAGCTATTCCAATATTTAGGCGTTGTTTCAGCTTCTGTCATGTCCATATCCCTGCCTGTCCTGCAATAACAAGAACAAATCGGAGCCGTAAGCTGTACTTCATGGTTCTGCAGGGCTGCTGTGGAAAGGCCAGACATCTGAATATCCCAAAGCAAGGCCAATAATTGCATGAACCATTAGAATAGCAAATATTGCAGCCAGCCAAGGCAGGCCATTGCTATTGACAGTTGTCACAGGCTGAGTCTTCCCAGCTTCAGGAGAAGGCTGAGCAGTTGCAGAATGGATTGCTGAATGTTCTATGAAAAGCTTCTAGGAAAATGACATCAGGAATCATCAGCAATTAATCTGGAACATCGATTCCAAGAATAATATTTATCTGAAGAATAGTGAATCAAATCCTACAGGTCTAACTGGGCCTACTATGAGTAAATTAGATCAGTTTATTTTTGTATGAGTCATTTTTCATTTTGCAGTCATCACTGTAGTTATCTGAAAACATTTTAATTTAATCATATGTAGTTAAAACTCATATAAACAAATTTGGCCTAAGCTGAACAGCCACACACCCAGACCAGTCTTTTCCAGTGTGGTGTGAGGAATTAAACACCAAAACAGATCTTTCTACAGAGACCTGACTGGATTTTTGCATTACTAGATTTTGAGCATGCACTTTCCAACACTTTGCTTTCGGTATTGACTGCCAGATAAAAGAGAACAATACACTGTGCTCTGAACCTTTTGTCACAGCTTGTACAGGCCATCTTCTGTGGAGTAATGTAGCTGCTACAGTACACTGCTTTCCTAGCATATGTGCAACCTGACAGCTGGAGAGTGTGAGCCCTCTGGATTCAATAGAAATTCACTTGGATGTATAGTTATTCTGTCTACATAAAACCTTGTGTAAAACAATACCAACTCCTAGGTCACAGACCACAAAAGCATTGTAGTTGGCACAGATATGTGTAGCTTCTACCCCAGACTTTTACTTGGAGCAGAAGAATGGATTCCAGGATGAATTCAGACCCTGATGCTCAGAGCTTTTTCCAGCCAGACTTTGAAAACTGCTAAAGATCCCACAGCCTCCACTGGTTCCTGCTATAGTGTATAATTATTTTTATTTTTTTCCTTTTCTAACTGTATGCTGAACTTCTCTAGTTTATGCTGAAGTTACTGTCCCTTGCCCTCCTGCCAGGGAGTGTACTTCACTGGGAAGACCCTGGCCCCACCCACTTGATCTCATGCCCACAGGCACAAGGGTGTGCTGTGAGTTGTCCCAAAATGTTCTCTGTCCCATGCTGAACCAGCCCCAGACCCCCAGGCCCTCCTCTCATGGTGATTATTTCAGTCTCATAGTTCCAGTGGCCTCTCCTGAGCCCTTCTGGGTTTTTTAGTTCTGCTTGGGACCCCAAGCAGGACACAGTGCCCCAATGAAGCCTGGTGGGTGCTGAGCAGAGGGGATCACCCTTGCCTACCTCCCTGCACCCTGGATAGGAGAGAAAATAGACACGTCTGTGGGGCCCAATCATGTAGATCACAGAGTCATGAGGGAGTTGGCTGATGTTGCCAAGCTACTCTCCATCATATTTGAGAAGTCATAGTAGTCAGGGGAATTCCCATATACCTGGAGAAAAAGGAAGCATCACTCCTATTTTTAAAATCAGGAGAAAGAAAGACACAAGGAGGTACTGGAAGACCAGTGAGCTTCACCGCAGCTTCACTACGGGAAAATTGTCCCTGGCCACCTGGTAACCCTCTGTGATGAAGTGACAGCAATGGTCAGCAAGGGAAGACTGACCAGTGTCATCCACCTGGAATTCTGTAAGGCCTTTGGTGAGATCTGGGTTTGAAGGGTATAGGATTCAGTGGATGGATGCAGCCAGAGAGTTGGGGTTGATGGTTCCATGTCCAGCTGGAGGTTGGTGATGAGAGGTCTCCCTCAGGGCTGTGTCTTGGGACTGGGGCTCTTCAGTACCTTCATAAGTGAGAGAAGCACGGCCACTCAACAGGTTTTCAGGTGACACCAAGCTGCAGGTACAATGACATGCCTGAAGGATGGGGCTAGCCAGGGATACCTGGATAAGCTCAATACTGGGGCCCAAAGAACCCAATGAGGTTCAACAAGTCCAAGTGCCAGATGCTGCACCTGGGGCAGTCCCAGACATGAGACTGGAAGAGGAATTCATTGAGAACAGCCCTGTGGAGAAGGACTTCAGAGTTCTTCTGATGGATTTAAAAGTGGACATGAGTCAATGGTGTGGGCTAGCGGCCAAGAGAGCCACCTACACCCTAGGCTGCACCAAAAAGCAGTGGAGGCAACATGTCAAAGGGAAGGCATTCTTCTCCTCATGAAACCCCACCTGGAGAGCTGCATCCAGCTCTGGATTCCCCAGCACAAGAAAGATGTGGACCTCTTAGAGCTTGTCCAGAGGAAGCCACAAAGATGCTCAGAAGGCTAGAGCATCTCTGCTAAGGAGAGACAGGCTGAAAGAGTTGAGGTTGTTCAGCCTGGAGAAGTAAAGGGAAACCTTAGCGCAACATCCAGTACCTAAAGGGGCTACAAGAGACTTGAGGAGAGATTATTTTACAAGGGCATGTAGTGATGAAACAAGGGGGAATAACTTTAGTCTGAAAGGGGGCAGATAGTTGGAACAAAATCTTAACTCAGATGGTAGCAAGGCCCTGACACAGACTTGACCAGAGAAGCTGTGGGTGTTCTGTACCTGGGAGTGTTCAAGGACAGGCCATATGGGGCCCAGAGTTACATGATCTAATGGATAGCATCCCTGCTCTTGGGGATGGAGGGGAGGGATGGAACTAGATTATCTTAAAGGTCTCTTCCAACTCAAACCTTTCCAAGATTCTATGAAAATCTCCTTGTGGGAGGAATCAGGGGAGCCCAAAGGGCTGGCCAGAAGTGCTGAGATGTGGGGAAAGCCTGTGGGACTTAGCACTGCAGCTTCTCAGCAAAACCCAATGAACCTTCTTACCTCACGTGCCTGGAGTTCTCTGCCCCAGCCAAGAGTGATCTGATGGAGCGCTGGGAATCATAGAATCATTAGGTGCCTTCTAGGCATAAAATCCTCAGGGACATCCCCTAGGCCCCACAACCTTTGAAAAATGGCAGGGAATAGCCTCACATTGTCATCAGCCACCTCACTCAACCCTCTTCAGACACATCCAACTCAGGTCAATAGAATTGTATAAGACAAAATTTTCTAGGAGACCCCTGTGTTGAATGTCCTCTACTCCTAGAATTCCTCCAGTTCTTCATCCCTGCCTTGGGCTAAAACACCTGGGAACAGTGTCAGTGGAAACCGAGATGAAGAATGCACCAAGTACCTCATTTTTTGCCTGCATTCACTGTCAAGATGCTGCTCAAACCATTTGTCATAATTTCTTTATCTGATTTACTTCTTACACAGCTGCAGAAGCACTTTTTGAACCCTGGCTTAACTTTGGTTTTCCTGATCATACCTCTGCTCACATCAGCAGAAATGATAATATAATCTCTGTAATAACCTCTCCTAACTCCCACTGTGCTTATACTGTTTTGGTTTTGGTTTGTTTGTTTGTTTGTTTCGCATTGCTCTGCCATTAATTCTCTTTTTAGTCAAGCCATCCTCCTAAAATATTTGTTGTGTTTTATCCTTGAGCGTCAGCATGGACTTTTCTTTTGAACTCCTTTGCCCTTCAAACCCACAAACTGGCTCCCATAAGAGCTGCCTCACATCTTACCTCTTTCCTGAGTAAGGCACCTCTTTCTGTCATGAAGTTCAGGGCTATTGGCCTTCCTACTCTCCACCCTGGGCCAGGATCTTGAACTCTACTGTGTCAGGATCATTATAGTTACACCCTGACCAGTTCTTCCTTAGTCTTATGTAGTACATGCAGACCAGTATAATCCCACTTGCTATATCTAATACTTATGTAATCCCTGACATCCTCCAGAAATCTCCCTAATGGCCTTTCCCTTGCTGCTGGTGCCAGGGAGGGTGAATTCCCCCAGGAGAACCAATTCCAGGGACTGGAAATTCAACTATGGCAGGAATACTGTAGTTCTGTGCCCACTATGCTCTATCTCAAATGTAGAATTCAGGAATATGAGACAGGGCCAGCATATCAAATATGAGTCCCTATTTCCTAGAAATAACTTAAAACATAATAGAATTGAGGATTTTGTGTTTGCTTTTGTGTTGTTGTTTTGTTCAGGGTATTTAATTTGTATTCTGTACAAAACTTCTGTAGTTTTGCCTTCTTTCTCACAAGTATTTTAGTTGTCATTCTCTGCAGTTGTTCTGAATTGATTTAATCTTTCTTGAACTTGAGCTGGAGCCTACGCAGCATCTCACTGGTGTGGTTTGTGCTTCTGGATCTTGCTTTGCACGTGCCCTGTGGATCCACTTGACTTTCTGACTGCTCTTACTTAGTGACATGTTGATACATTTAGGACACACACACAACTTTCCTGTCTCTTTCAGCACTTTTCAATTGCTGATCCCATAGAAATTCTTACTATTGTTGCCAAAGGGTTTGGAGTCTACGCTGCATACATTTCTATACTTTTCTCCAGTTTTCAGAGGCACATCTTTTTCCACATGGACAGTGCCTGTAAACTTTGTGCTAATACACTTAAATTTCTTCAAGGTGTTTCGATGTTTTGCAACTGTCATTAAATGAAACTCACAGTGAGTCCCCAAAGAATTGCTCAAAGATCTTACACCTGAACTAAGATCTCTCTTGGAGCAGCTGCTTTTCCTACCCTTCCTGAAGTGAGCTCCTTACCTGCTGTACTTTGATGGCACTAATTGCCATTCATGCCAATAACATTAATTGTTTCTCAGATGACCTTGAGTTATGTGGATAATGTTTTGTCTGTGCAAAGGGCATCATCAGAATATCCAGAATTTTTTAATGGCTCTTGATAATCATGACTATTTTTATGTCTTGGATTGCTTCAGATGACTTGAGCTGAATGATGCTGTTGTGCCTAGACACTCCTAACACCCAAGTGGATACACACACNCACACACACACACATCCCTGTTCTATACTTCCCTTTTATGTTGTCAATGTCATTTTTTAGGAAGGCATGCACAGATATTTGCACACAACTGCTGCAGCAAGTGCTTGAATGCTGATGGGGCAGCAGGCTCACGGGGAAACACTGTCTTGCTTCATTAGGTGGCTGAGAAGCATGCTGGGTGCTATCTTTAAGAGAGATCTGCACAGGTTCTTATTTTGCTGCAGTACATATTCCAGTTGAGCACTACTTACCAGCCAAATTTCAAGGTTCAGCAAACAATTGAACTAGGGCAGACGGACTAATTACAGAGTTGTGAAAGGCTGAAATGTAACACAGATGAACATATTGTTCCCTCTACCTGTCAACCTTGGGGGGGGAACAGGTTCAGCTTCTAGGTAGCAGCAGTTTCTTAGCTCAGAGGGGCCTTCTCTCTCTCCCAAAGCCCAGAATCATGTTCCAGATTGCACTGCACACTGCAGTGTCACATCTTCATTTAGTGTATTGTGTGTTTCTGATACCCAGCTTATCACCAGGACTCGTGTGCTCAGGCTGCACACACCAAGTGCCTGCAAAATACCATGTCCAAGGATGCTGTTACCAAGCAGTGCTGCAGAGTCTCTCAAGTCCACCTGGCCATTTCATCTTTAGGGTTGGATCCCTACTGAACTTCTCAGGTAAAGCCTTTCCTAGTGATAAATGAGCCGCCTTTAACTGATATGCCCTTTTCCATTTCAGCCCTTCTGTCTCTGTCTGCACTATAGTGCGGTATTGCAGTACACAAGAGATTATGAAGTTTGGCTTTGGTGTCCAGTGGTTACCACTGAAATCAAATATGAGTAAGACAGAGGGCTGATTTCCTTGGGATTTAGTAGCATGTTTTTTCCTCTTTACTCTCAATCAACTGAAATATCTTCTTTTCTTTTTCTGCAGTTTCCGACTGCAAGTTTAAGAAGTGGTTCAGAGGAGTGGGTAGGATGCCTGACTGGCGTTAGAGTCCTGCCTGCTAATCCTGCCCAAAGTAAATGATCAGCTAATGGTTTTGATTTTAGCTGGATGTGGCTCAATCTTCTCCCATCAAGCAGACCCTGCAAAGTACAATGACTTCAAAATTAGCTTTGCAATTTATTAGTTTTTAATTAAAATGAAAGAGGAAATTAAATTACCACCAGTGAGAACAAGAAATAACAGTCATTCACTAGTTGTTTTTCAGAAAAAAAGTTCAGTGAAGGGGAAAATCAAATTTGATCAGTATTGCTGGGTTTGTCTTCATACTTTCTTGGCTAAATGGCATTTTCTGAGATCAAGGAGAGGACCAAACAACAGCAATTCTGTTTCAGGATTTATGCAGAGTTCATTTACATGTCAGGTTACAAATATTGGTAGTTACAGTGGCACTTCATTTCTGCTACAATTGTCACATACAAATAAAATTATCAGAAGTACAAGAGGCCTGAAAGGGACAACTTGCTTGAGGTAAGATCTTTTAAAAAACTGAGCATAAAGTCATTCAAGTTGAGCATAAAGGGCAAACATCAGATCAGGCAAAGCGGGCACTCTAACCAAGCTTCGGTGAGATCCAATTGGGAGGCCATGTTGTCCAACTTAACTGACACTGAAAAGAGAAATGAAAGGAGTTATATCAGGAAATATCAGGAGTTACAAATTATTCTTTCTCCTGATCATTGCTGTTGCATGGTTGCTGTAGGAGAAAAGACTGAAAGGATCCTGCTTCCATAGATGTGCACACTCACAAAAAGGAGCAGAAGACAAGTAATGGGGAAAACAGAAAGAAACTGTCAGTTCTAATTAGTACATGTTCAGTAGCACTTCACATTGAGAGGCAAAAGACCTAAATAACCACAACCCTCAGCAGTGTGCTGCTTCTTATAAGGGACGGAGCTTTCATGTTTCCAGCTGAAGTACAAGAGACAGGCAGCTCATGTGAATTGCATGCTTACCCCTGCACGCATGCCATCCGATGAACTTAAGGTGCATTAAACCTCTTCTACCTGCTGAGAACAAGACAGAGAATGTGTCCTGTGCATGGAAACCCAAGTGATATTAGCTTCAGCTATTCAGCACAGTAGCCATGCATGATTGCTGCAGCTGATTGCCATGATTCAGGCATTTCGGGGATCTCAACAGAGATTTCCAGATTTGCAGAAGACACTCGCTATCCTGCTGGAGGAAAAAGACAGGGCGAGGGACCCTGCAAAAGAGCAGGAAGCTCCACAGCCAAGATTGCAGTGGAGATGAATTGGCTTAGCAGGAAAATTCATGTCTGCATTCCCCAAGGAAAACAATTTTAAAAGCCAATGCTGCTCATCCCTACAGTAAGAATTTGATTGTAATATGATAAGTGCTGGTTTTTGCAATGTGTACATATTGACTGTATTGCGTTGGGGAAAATAGTTAGCTCGTACCTCAAGATGCATTTCTCAAGTATCTGATTGCTGCTTCAGGAAGGAGATTCCCAAATCTTACTGCTCACTTACTTGACTGCCTCATTTTTCTCTGCCAAGTGACACTGCCATTTGCTCTCTGAAGTGAGACTGTCACAGAAACCTCACTGTGTTGTGAATGTCACAGAATTTGTCACTGTGAAAGTCCAAACTTGCACAGCAGAAATTTGGAGTCAGGTAAAAGAGACTAGAAATCTCACTTTTGTGGGCCTTCAAAGGACATAAATTCCTTTGGAATCTTTTATCCCTGGAGTTTTATTTGTCAGTCTCCTGCCATTTACAACTAAGATGTAAATCTTAGACCACCTGTACTTCCAGTCTTGTTGAGGTTCTTCTCATCTCTCTCATCTTTGAAGGGTAAGCATTCTTGTTTAAAGATAGACTCCTGTCCTAACTTTAGGACCCAAGCGGAGAGNCACTTTGTTAGGGACCGGCAGCTGGGGGGACAGCCCATGCTCAGTTTTCCATGCCGGAATGGAAAAGTGGTGCGTCCATGTGTTGGGAACACTGCACTCTTTTTACCCGGACAGCAGATGGCATCGAAGCTCCAGAAACGTCTGCCCGTCACGGCTCTCTCGGACCCTGATTAGGTTCTTTTGTCTTCGACATCTTGGTGCAAGCAGGATTATTTTAGTAGGCTTCCATTTTGCCTTCTGTTAATTAAAAAAAAAAACCCAAACAAAACAAACAAACAAACAAACAACCACCAAAACAAAAAACCCCTTTATGATAGTGGTGTGTGTACACATTTTTAAAATCTTTCTCCTGAAGCCTAGCATCCTGGGAATTTTACTTTTCTCCTTCAGGGTACTTGTAGAAGGTTTAAGAATTTCTCTTATAATGCTTTTAAGTGAGGATTCATTTTATCTTTTTTTATGTCTGATTTCTGAAATTTATTTTTTAGAATAATATCTGTTCTCCAGAAGTTCGGTTATTATGAATGCTGACTTGGGTAGAAGGACAGATGTTAATCAAATGTATTAAAGTAATATTATTTCTAAATCGTATTGCTTCCTGATGTTAGACTTCAGTTTACGTATAGCATTCAATAACTTATGAATACTCAGTCCAAAAATGCTTCTTACATCTTAAAAAGGGTAATACAAAAAGCCCATTATGTATATATAAAATCTAATTAATTGTGTTGCAAAATTAACTCTGATTTCTATACTTTGTAAGAAGAAAGGAATTTGTAATTATCACTTCAGTTCTTATGAAAAGTAAAGTATAACCCATTTGCTCTTTCATTTCCAGTATGGCAAAAGTCAGTTGATTGTCTGTGTCTAATCCCACACACACTAGTCTTCATAGAAAGTGTCTTTTTCCAGTTTCTTTCCTAGGGAGAACCTTTTTTAGATGCAAACAGAACAAGAAAAAATATTAAATTTGAAGGGTTTTTTGCTATTGTTCTTCTTTGTAACAAAACCATTTTAACACTGCCAACAACAGGAATATTAAATTACACATGAGAGGGGAGTCTAAGCAATTCTGTTAGTTCAATAGAAGTTATATATGGTAGAATACTTTTCTTCAGAAATCCAGAAAATGGTTCTTTAGGGAAAAAAAAAAAGTATTGATCCATTTATCTGATTAAAATATTTATGGATTAAATAATTGTAGCTCATCTCTCATCATTTGTGGTACTCAAATATCTTTTTGTGTCTCCCTGATATGAACAATAAAATACATAAAGAGAAGCTTAAAAAGTGAAGTCCATTTGGCCTTAAATGAGATAGGAAGCGAATCTTTTCTGGTGATGGGATTTCTCCTGACTTTCATAATCATGGATTGCTCAAGATGTTTGTAGACATTGGACGAGTAATGTTTGCTTGTTCCCAATTTATCCATTGTAAATTCAGTTACTGATGTTGGGAAAACAGCAATGTCTGGATCAACAACTTTTTACATCCCTCAGTGGCATGGATTCTGTGATAAAGGTATTTGTTAAGGATTTCTTGAAGTGTTACTTAGCTTTTGGGTAGTAGATTTTTTAGATTAAACAGGACATCCAGTGTCTTCCTCTGTGATCATTTTCCATATCATTAAAAATTAGAACTCATATTAATTCTAATTCTATTGTTATCGACTCTACTCTTACAAACTATTCTAATTCTCTATTCTTAATTCTGTTTCACTGAGGCTATCCATGCTGGTTAAGAATAGGTTTTTTCAAATATGTAATATGACAATTTATCGCACTCTTAGTAAATAAATAATTTGTTAGTTGTTAATAAGATTAATTTAATGCATATCTGCGTGCTTGCATAACATTCCCAGGAAGACAAATAATACTCCTTCTTGAATGATGCTTCAAAATATTTAATTTGATTTAGTTATTCGCTTAACAGACTTAATAATTTAATTGATACTATGCCACTGAGATAACCAAAAATAACAACTGTAGAAAACATAATGTAAGATGCTGCTTGTTAAATATTGAATAAGTACTGATGATTGCCAGGTTAAGTGCTCATGTGGCTGACTCAGTATGCTGCTACTAGAAGTCAAAGTTTGCTCTCAGAACAAAATGAGGTGTGAAAAGGAAGGAATGGCAGGTGACAGAAATCTGTCTGAAGCAGGTTTTGATTCAGGCTGCTGGGGAAGCCTGAATCTCACTACTTGGATTCACTGTCAGTGGCCAGCGATCTGTGAACCTTCATGCTGTGTGACCCTGGCTGGGCAGCTCCTCAACCTACCACTCAATGCTTTTCCAGGACACAGGTTTCATCAGCTGAGAGTGGTCAGAGAGCTCCATCCAAACCCCCAGTGTGGCTGCAGTACAAATAACAAAAAGTTGCTATTCCAGCAGAATTCCTGCTCAGATGAATCTCCCCAGAGGCTCAATTTTTTAGGAAATTGAGGGTGGTAATACCCAGATTGCCAGTTCTGCTGGCAGGAGAAACAACTGAGTTTGTGAGCACATTTTATCTGCAGGCTCTTTCTCTGCCATCATCAAAGTCAGTGAAATGGTAGGGCCAGTCAAATACAGGTGAGGATCACTTGTACTGGTGTCCTCAGCTACTTTCTTTGTTGTAGAGGCAGTGCAGCAGAACTGCAACTGTGCCTAGGAGGCAAGGTTCGGTCATTGTCTCTATGCTTGCTGCACAGAGTAAACAACAATTAAAAGGCCTTCTCTGTTCCTTCAGCAGGTAGCTCAGGTTCATAATTCTATTCCTTCCTAATTGTCTGTGAAAAAGATCTTTTTCTCCTGCATGTTTTGAAGCCTCAGGTGCTCACCCACCGCCATAAATTTGCCATGGCCCTGTTTTATGTATGAATGATCAGCTCTTAGAAGAACTTCTCTGATTCTGTTTCTCAGTCTCAGCTTATTAGAGAAATGGTGTACACTCACAGAAAATCCTGCATGGGCAGAACAGGCTCTCTTATGCATTTGTGCAAGAAAACCACCCCTTTGTCAGAAGCAGCTTCATCAGATTATCAGCAGCTCACTCAAATGGCACATGCAAGTTGCTGTCCATCCTCCAGCTAACTCAGTATTTAATGGAAAAAAAGCTCAGTGCTGCACCATCCACTGACCTTTCTGTGCCCCTTGGAGGGCAACGAAGCTCAGGACTACTGGAATATTTTCATTTTCAAGGCATAAAATTGGCCTACACTTTTCATCAGAAAATGGAACAGTCATAACAGGAAAACATGCTGTAAACAGTGAGTTACTGAAGGAGCTCCAATGCAAAAGAGAGGTAGGAGAAAGATGGAAAAGGTGAGAATACCACAAAGAAATATAGAAACAGTGCTCCTGCATGCAGTATTGTAGTTAGCAAAGGAAAAATTCAGCCAGCTGTCAAATTGGCAAATGATATCAAACACAGCAAATAAAAGGCTGTTATTGATCTATTACAGAGTGGAAGCATGATGAAGCTGCAGGTGTGCCACTGAATGGAGATGGAAGATTAATTAAAAAGGCCCATAGAAAAGACAGAAGTACTCAGTGCCCTCTTCACATCAGTCATCATGGGTGAGATCAGCCCCTAGGTCTCTATGTTGAGAAGCAATGACAAACAAATGTGGAAGAGAGCTCATTTAAGACCACCTCCACAAATTGGACATCTATAGATACCTTCCCCAGTTTCAGGGAGGAAAATAATCACTGTGAGAGTAATTACCCATGCAAGACAGAAGAGTGGTGAACTTTTCTTGATGAAAGTATTCAGGAGACTGTTTTACAGAGAGGGAGAACTTAATCTAAGGCACTGCTTTCCATGGAATTTTGAAGTCCCATTCAAATCTGGACCTTTATGGCACTTTCATGATCACCTCTGATTTCTGCAGAAGAATTATAATGGATGAAAAACAGGTAGTCTGATTACAAAACTGTTGTACATTTCTACTGCTGACTTTAATGAGCACTTGTATATAGCTCATCCCTCCAGTTTAAACTTAATTTCTCTTTTTCTTGCATGTCTGACAATCCTGTCCCCCTGCACTAAAGATCACAGAAGTAGCTGCAGAGAGAGAAGTTTTATTCCCCAAAACACTGAAATTTTTATTCTGAATTATTTGCTCATAATGTTTAAGCTTTGGCTTCTGACATTAGCTCTTAACTGTTTTTGGGTCAGTGGAAAAAATTTTTCTTAACAGTAAAATTTTGTTGTAATTTCTGATATTTGCAGCTACTCACCAGGTTATGCCTTACAGAGCAAGATATATTAATTTCTTCACAGCTCCCACTTTAATAATTTCCACTTTGTTGCACTGTTGTTTTGGTATACACCTCTGCTTTTAGGAAAATTTTTGTGCTACCACACAGAAAGAAGGAGGCACCCTTTTGTACCTCCATTTCAGGAAATTCTGTCCTCAAATCTGTCCCTCAGACATTTTGGCAGATCTCCTGATTTTTGAGGTCTTAGTGAGGAGCATCTGAATTTCCATCCTGCACCAGAACAATATCCAGCTGACTACTATGTTTTTCCAGGGCTGAATAATGTTTACTTCCCTAAGGTGTCCTGGAGCCTTTTAGGGCCTCACCAGACAGCAGTGGTGTGATTACCTCCCAAAGACAAAGAGGCTGTGCTGTCACTAACCTGTCATACTAACTCAATACTAACCCAAATATTGTCTTTTGAGTTCCAATGGGCTGACTCAGCATTGCTGGAATTTCAGGCTTTGTCTCTTAGACACTCCACAGCCTTTTTGGCTGGGATTTCACAGACCAGCCTCCCAGCCCTGGTGCTGACACCCAGAGTGCTCCAGCTAATTCCTTCCCCAAGCTGCAAGTCCAAGTGCTCTCTGAGCTTGCCACACGTATGATTGCCAGCAAGCCTAATTACTTTTTGGCTGATGCAAGACATACTGAGGGGAGAAAATTATCATCAAAAAAAGAAAGCACAGACTGTACACATTGGCCTGCCTCTGTGGCCATACAGCCTTAAGGTTTAGATTGGAGGCTTTTAAAGAGCCCACCCTTCATCTCTTTTTTTCCTCCTGAAAGTGGTCTTTTCCTTTCCTTACAGCAGGTGTTTTTCTGCTCCCAGTCTTTCCTCATTTTTTGACATTTCTGAAGAGAGAACACTTCCTGGGTTGTCATTAGTCTCCCTGTCAGGAGCCTCATGGATCAGGCCTGTCAGATGTGCAAAATCTATCACCACCTCATCCACAGTTTCAGATCCTGCCGAGTTTCAGATTGGAATAATTAGTTTGCCTTGAGCCATTGCCAATTATTTTGCTGCTGTATGATTAAATGGATTGTAACTGGATATCTGGTCACCAAGATTTAATGACTCTCCACTGTTATATCTAGCCAAGTTAAAGAGTTTAGTTTTTTTCTTTCTGTCACCTCCCAAAGGACTTCAGTTGAATCTGAAGGCAAAAGGTCACAGGTATGCACAACAATGAGAACAGAATTTGCAATGTAGAATAGAATAACATAGAGGGTCCCTAGTATCAGACAGAGTTTATAAGCAGAGTGGTTAACAGGTTGTTTTGCATGCACACAGAGACAGACACAAATAAGAAAAGTGCAAAATGGACTTACAAGAGCTTTATCTTCTTTCCTAATTAAGAAAACTCTCTTCTTTAGTATGCAACCCAGCTGGATCAAAGCATACTTTTAAATAGAAAGTTAGGTGCACAAGAAAATGGATTCTTCATCTATGACTAAGAAGATTCTTGCAATAAATTAGTGTTTGTTTCCCCAAATTCATCTCCCAAAACTTAGACAGTTGTTGTCTAGTTGTAAATTGCCACCTCACTAAAAAAAAAAAAAAAAGGCATAGTCTGTTTTTAATGTGCCTATGCCAGGTTTTGATTAATATTATGTAACTCAGCTCTTGAAACTATAAATGTATTAAAATGGAAGAAATTTGAGCCTTGGACTGAAACATTGTGGACAATTAATCTACAGTCTGAACCAGCACATTTGAGCACATCAGCAAAAAGTTGATAGTTCTGTGTCTTCCTTAGAAAAGAAATCACAATGTCCCTATAGCACAATCTGTTAAGCAAAGCTTTCTGCAAATGTGGGTTTGTGGGTGATCAGCAAAAGCACTGATGTGATTTTTGTAGTTGGATGTAGATGGTAGATCAGATCTATTAATTCGATCACGTACATGCAAAGGAGTGCCTCCTACATCCCTTGACATTGCAAACAGCCAAGCAATGATTTATCAGACAGACCAACATCCTCTTGATGAGAAAACCGCATCATTGAACGCCTTCTGCGTTCAGATCAATGAAGGAAAATATACTGCCATTTATTCACATTCTTCTGTCAAATGCAATATGCAGGTACTGCCCCAAATACAATAGGCTTTTCCTGCTGCTCAGGACTACCAGCACCATCACAGGCAGTGAGATGGCAGCTGTGAATCCCCAGGGGACCTTTGGCTGCCTTTCCCCCTGAACCCTTCTTCTTCAGCTCCTCTTTTCCAGCCAGAACAAATGCTGAGTGCATCTCTGACCTGGACAAGGCCAGCTGGCACAGTCTGGTGACACACATTGGTTCAGTGAAGGAAGAGGCCACTCCTTCCTGTCTAGCCACCCATGCTTCCAGCCCTGGGGGAGAAGCTGGTACTTCAGCCAGGAGCATCTGCCTGGGCTGTATCACATCTCTGTTCTTATCACCACAGGGAAATAGTCCCTGAGTATAAGGGGCAGTGGGAGAGCCTTTGGGTGCAAGGCATAGGCTGGCAGTGGGGTGCATGCCTGGTCAGCAGTAGGTAGGGATCTTTAGGGATTGGGGGGTTTAGCTGCAGAAATGTTGGGTCTTTGAATTCAGAACAATTTTCTGGCTGTCTAGAGGCTTGGGACAGGTTGGAAGAAGAGGCAGGGACAGGCAGGAAATGCAGGAGGAACAGCATGTCCCAACAATCATCTGAGTTGGCCATGCCAAAATCTGGTGCTGTGGCAAAACCTGGCCCCAGGAACCCACCGGGGACAGATTTCTCAATGTGTATTCATGATGATTACACAGCAAAAGTCCTGGACCAGTGAGGTAAGCCCAAGACATGCATTTTCAGATTAATACTTATTTTTGTTTCTTCATAAGTAACTTCAACAGGATTGTTTCTGGACTTCAGACTTTTATCAAAGCTATATCTGCTGGCAAAGAGATGAAAGGTATGTAAGAGAATGTTAAAATAAGATACAATAAGTGCATTTACAAACAAGTTGTGCAATGAGCAAAAGAAACCCCAATTCCTACTGTGTTTGTCTGAATGGAAGCTCCAATATCCAGTGGGATAAGGTTGTGCAGCTGGAGAGTTACTATCACTGTTTCTGTCTTCACTATCAACCCACAGAGTTTCACACTTCTTATGGGGAAACTAATTGCCAAGTTTGATAAAATTTGTAAGCAATTTTGGAGGTCATGCAAACTGTTTTCACAGAATCTAAATCCTAACTAGATTTAGCTAGACCTTAACTAACCTTAACTAACCTTAAGCAAGTCCACCATGCTTGCCGGTACTGCTGTGTGTGAGCACTAATTAATTTTTGCTAATTAAAATTATTCAGATGCAGGTACAGCTATCTCTGGCTTTAATGTAATCACTAGGTAAGCCTGGGTGGAAATCAGAAACCCTTGTTTTGCATCTTCAGAAGTTGATTGTGTGCACATCCATCTGTGCAAAAGAAATATGATTCTCTCCTGCAGACAGCAGATAAATACCATGTCAGCTCTCCTCCGCTGCTGAATCCCTGGATGATCCTGTTATCATTCTTGCATTGTTATTTTCCCTGGCAGCATAGCCCTTCAGCAGTCCTTACTCTATGCCTGGAGTGGGAGGTGGGGTGATGCTGTGGCACTCAGCCACAGCACCCCAGGCATATCCCCATCTCCATTTCACCAGGGACCAGCACTGGGAACCTGAGCACAACACTTCATTTGTGGTCTGCTGGCTTCTTCTCCACATTTTTTGTTTCTCTTGTCTATTCAGCCTGTAATCTTTTCAAAGGCTGGGACTGTCTCTGACTGTCTAGACATACAGGACCTATTACAATGGGACATTGATTTCTGATGGGGTCTCCATCTGCTTACTGTATTGCAAATGATTACTGCTAACTTTAAAAGAGCTACATTTCAGCATCAGGGTTCAGCAGTAATAAGGACATTTGGACTTTATTGCAAAGATAAATAATGCCTCTACTTATGTACTAATGAACAGAGAAATAATCTATTTCAAAATCAGTGAAGTTTGTAGGTTAAAGGTGGATTATGTGGTTTTCATGTTTGGCCAATAATGTATGCTCTTGCTTTCTTTCTCTGCTATCTGCTGAAGCCAACTGAAATGTCTGACAAGTTGCTTAGTTTTTCTGTGCAGTATCTGTAATATATACTGCTATTTCTTAGCACTTTTTGTTGTTGTTCTTATCACTACAGCCTCTGAATATCTCAAAACAAGTCAAGAATTTATTCATAATACATAAATGTTATTGTACCCATTTTACAGAGTAAAATATAAGGGCATGAAGTGATACATAGACATATAAAAATTATTTTCCAATGAAGAAAAATCCAGATGCCCTGTCTAATACTTTAATCATGGGTCTAGCCTTTCTACAGTATTTTATTGGAAAGCCTCAAGGAAATCTCTCCTTGACACATGAAAAATAAGAAATGTGATTCCTGCCAAGATTATTTTTTTCAAGTTGACAAAACCGTTGCCATGTCAAAACAGTTCTCAGAATTGCATCTTTTGTCTGATTTTCACATCCTTGTTCTCTGCTTATGTAGGCAAGCAAGAAATTCTGGGAAGCTGCAGCTTCCTTTAGAAATATGCTCTTCTTCCCCAACAATGTGACCACCTAACAGAGCAGAGGGGAGGTGCAAGACAGGGAGGATGTTTGGCACAGGATGGATGAGTAGCAAGAGATATCCCTCTGTCCCTTTATAGGATAACAGCTGCAACACTGTCACAGGCCCCGAGAAGACAGAAATAATGTGTTTGTGGCCAATTGTTCAGCCTTGGCAAGTGACCCTGGAGAGTCAGTGTTAGCAGCTATTGATACCAAGAGCAACGGTCTCTTTCTGCTTTTGTAAGAGCACACTTTGGATTACCCAGGGTGCTCTGCAGTCCTGCTTTTGAAACATGCCTAGCTCACCAGGCATCCCAACGTAGTAGGAAAAAAACAAACAAACAAAAAAACCCCAAACACCCCCCACCAAAAAGAAAAAAAAAAAAAGAAAAAGAAAACACCAAAAAAATCCCAAACCCCCAAAATACAGCAAAGGCTGCTATGCAGAGCAGCATTTGAATAGACAGCAGCCAATTTGCCAGTACAACAATTCTGCATTGAGCTGATGCCTAAATATGAATATCCCTTTCAGGGAGAGCTTTCCAAATGAGGGAAATCCAGAAGCTGGCTTTTGAGAGTGAAATTCCCTGGGAATTTAGCATACGGCTTTGCCTGGCAGTGTTCCCACCGAAGAACCAACAAAAAGCAACTGGCTCTAATCCTTCTCCTTATGTATTTTGGCAGCTTTCTTCCATTTAAAAGGAAAATAAAAATAAAAGTCCATCTTGCTCCCTCACTGGAAGAAGTCCAAGATACACACATTGGGAGTACAGGAACTGGCATTTAAGGCCCTCCTGACACTTTTTATGCTGGGTCTTTGATCACAAAGAAAAAGGCAGTTTATTTTTGCCTTTTATGGTCTTAAAACAAAAAGTTCCACTTGGAAGCTGTCTGCAATACAATTTGGTGTTCAGTCTTCCTGATAAAACTGTTCCAAATAGTGTCATAAAACAACAAACACCCCAATAATCCTGGTTAGGCCTCCCATATGTCTCTTCTGAACCACAGATTTTGTGAAGGTTAAAGTCAATGCAAGACCAAAACTGGACTTTTTGTTTTGTTTTGTCATTTCTATGAGCATTTTTTTAAAAACAGCAGCAAATGTTTTAGGGTTCAAGACTACACTAAGACACAAATATACATGCTTTTGGTGTCATAACCTCTCGTGCTTTTTAGATAAGATGAGATCTGAGATAAAGTTGTGGGGAAGATACAGTATGAGATGATGGCCAAAAGCCATTTGTGTCACTTCTGCTGCCCTTCAGGCATGCTGCCTTCAGACAGGCATATCAAAAAGTCTGACCCAGGATTTTTATCAAATCTGCTGCTCTGTCCAGGTCTGCTGTAAGTGATGTGTTTTCTCAGTCAAGCATTTAGTCGTGCAGAGTATTAGCTCCTAGTATTTGTAGAGAACTTCTGTTCACTACAACACTTTGACCTTTATACAGGAACAAAAGACACTGCAGTTTTTCAAGTGATCTATAGTAAAGATATTATGAATTGACATTTAAAATAGGTACTGTTCTCAGGTAGCAAGCATCAGGCCTTCATTTTATCAGATAACTCATCTTAATTTGGCTCTTAGGGAGAAGTCATATCTTACACATATGAAATACTTTTGTTTATCCCAGGAGTGGTTTCAGAAACAGTTTGGAGAGGGCAGAATTCCAAAATTGGAAAGAAAAAGCTATCTGCTTTTATTCAGACAGACCTAGATGGGCAAATATGGTCAGCTTAAAAGGTCAGATCCTCAGATGTTGTGATGTCCTAGAATCTGTGGAAAATCTGATTTACACCTACAGAGTGCCTAGCAAGTGTCAAACTTGAAAAATCTGGAATTTAACAAACTCTAACTAAAAACACTGAAGAGAAAGATGTGTATTGCTAGATATAGTAGGCAAGAATCAGCAGAACAAAATTCAGTGCTCCTTTTAAATGGAAACTGGTAGCATATGAGGCCTGACATCTTGTCTATCAGATTTTAATATTCAGACAGGATAGGCTAAACTGGATAGATAAACCATGGTCGTTTCTACCAGCATCTCTGACTGGGTGGTGATGGTTTTCCATGCTGGCGCGTCTTCACCAATGGAGATGGAATTCAACAAGAAGTTCATAAGACAGAAGAGGCCCCCATTTTGACATATTGCTATGTTGTTTGGGATGTATGTAATTGTTGTTCAGAAGGACATTTGGGCAAATGAATAAATAAAGCTGTAACTGGTTGAGGTAACTTATGTAAATTACAACATGACAATAGAAGCTTTTTGTAGGGTACAGCAGAGGCCTCAGTTCATGCCTCCACATACTTTGGCTGACAGCAGCATTTCAAACCTGTCATGGAGATCTTGCCATGGGATAATTCTGATGTTTCATTTGCTAATCATAGAAGCAGATGTGTAAGTGCTGAGAGTTGCAAGTGGTGAGAACTGCTCCAGGGGATGCCTGCATTGCAGAGTGCAGTGCAATAATGAGTCTGACCTCAGCAACATCCCACTCTGATTGAACAAAGAGCAAGCAAATCCTGCAGGCTGCACAGAGGTGAGTAATAGGATGGGACACACAACAGCCTTGCAGATTAGCCCAGTCCTGGATGACAGAGCTGTTGTGGTAAACCAGTGAGGGAACACTGTTGTGGTAGTGGTGCTTTTAGAGAGCACTTTGCTATCAGTATAGTAAGGAACGGCCAAGGAAGAATTGCCCCAGTACTCCCACCTGGAATTCTTGACAGCATCCTTAATTTGCTCTGTATGTGCAGGTTTCCTTTGTGGTTTCCTCTTCCGCAGCACAGGAAGGACATCAACCTGTTGGAGCCAGTCCAGACCACTAGGATCACCAGAGAGATGAAGCAGCACCACTGTGAGGAAAGACTGAGGGAATTGGGCTTCTTCAATTGGGCTTCTGTTCTTGAGAAGAGGAGGCTTCAGGGTTGACCTAATTGCCCTTTCCAGTGCCTGAAGGAGCCAAAAAGAAAGATGGAGAGGAGCTATTTACAAGGGCTTGGAGTGGCAGGACAAGGGGGAATGACTTCAAACTGAAAGAGTGTAGGTTGTTTTGATGGCAATTCTAACCCCAAACTTGCTGACTTCTCTGACTGCTATGTAGTTTTTTCTACAATAAAATATTTTTAATAAAATAACACTTGGAGAAAAGCATGTGCTGATATTTGATCCTGTCCTGGCCCATTTGGATTGTGCTGGCTTTTATACTCTGCAGCAGCTGGAAATGCACTGAAATTTTGGGTTCACCATACACCAAGTGCAGGTCTAACTGCACAGCACAGCTTTTTCAGTGACTAACTCTGACCGGACTCTGGTTTCACTTCTGCAGCTGCAAATCTGGCAGTTGCATGTGTCTGACAAATTGTGGCTGCAGATTAAGCTGGATAGATTGTGGGGTATTTCTTTCTAACCACACGTCTGTGGTAACGAAATCATGTTTCACAATACTTTTCAAAGTAACATGTTCAGCAGAACTTCTCACAGGCATCAGAAATTGTCTATTTAGAGCAAAAGGGTTCTTGAGCAGTAGACAATGGTGAAGACAGCTGGTTTTTTACTAGTACAACAAATACAAAGCAACTCTGAGGGAAGTCTCCAGGGCATCAGTACACTCCTTGACTTGCAGTATCGAAGCAATCCAACCATTTTTTCTCTGGTCCTCTGCACTGCTCTTGCCTGACACTTGACTCTTATTCAGAAACTGTTTCTCTGGATCTGACTGGTACCCCCCTTCATCCTTGCTGGGCAGATGTCAAGGTGCTGCTCACTTTCATTCTCCTGCTACCAAAGGTTTTCTGCTTCTGTGGAGAGGGACAGCAGGAAGGGGCGTGTGACTTTATCTCAGCCACCACTACTCACTGCCCAGCACATTTACTGACATAAAAATTTACTGACAGACCCTGAGCAAGAAGAGAGCCGTAGAGGTGCAGATATATTCTGATCTCTTCCTCCCATAATGTGGGTGGTAGCCTCCTGCAGAGGAATCAGATTTTAGCCCTTTCAGTCATGAAGAAATTCTCAGAGATACAGAAGGCCATGTTAATCAACACAAGAATGCCTGCTTCATCTACCAGAACCCCCAAGACAGGGCATCAAGATAAATTTCCATTTACTCAATGGTGTAGTAGCCTAAAGCTACCAGTCCGCAAAGGGTCACAAGCTGTCATGCTCTGTGTTGATAGCCTGTTTGGATGCTTTTACCTGCAGTAAATGCAAGGTAGTACAAAATACCCTATGCCAGAAAAAAAAAGTGAGCAATTTCACTTAATGCAGAATGCCATGAAAATGGCACATTTAAAGGCAGCTGGAGCAGAGTATAACTGTAATAGTCAGTGTATGGCAATCATTTTGTGCTGCTTTTGACTGGAACACAGTTAATTTTCCTTCAATAGTGTCAGGAGCGTGGCCGCGTTTTGGGTCTGTGCTGTAAGCAGTGTTGACAACACAGGGCTATGTTGGTCATGGAAGCTCAGTGTTTGCACAACAAGGCTTTGCTGCACCTCACAAGGACCTGGGAGGGGACACAGCCAGGACAGCTGAGCACAGCTGACCCAAGGGATGTTCCAGACCATGCAGGATTGGGCTCAGCACACGGAACTGGGGCAGAAGGAAGAGGGTGACATTTGGAGTGATGATCTTCGTCTTCCCAAGCCATCTGTGATGGAGCCCGGCTTCCCTGGGCATGGTTGAACACCTGCCTGCCCATGGGGAGCAGGGAATGAATTCCTTGTCTTGCTTTGCTTGTGTGTGCAGCTTTTGCTTTTTCTATTAAACTGTCGTTGTCTCAACCCAGGAGTTCGATTTTTTTTTTTTTTCATTTTTGCTCTTCCATCTTTCCCCAACTGTTGCACTGGTGGGGGAGTGAGCAAGAGGCTGTGTGTTGTTTACTCACTGGCCGTCCTTTTTGGCACCCAAAATGGGACATGAAGGGCTTGAGATAATGACAGATTTTACTGGAATGTGCCTTTTAGAACTGCCACTGGCTTTGGTTGGGTAAGCAGTACAGTTGGCTTGCCATAGAGAAAGATGTGTCCTATTTGACAGCTACAGTTGAAGGTCTGGATAAAGATGGAGTACAAGAGAACTGCTCATTATCCAGGTTGAACCCATGGTATCACATCTGTGATTCCTGCATGCTTTTCTTCCTGGAAGACAAGGAGAAATCTGGTACAGTCTTTCTCTAGAAACAGGACAATAAGAAATGGAAATATCAATGTTGTGCCATACACAGTCCCCTTTCTCTGGTTTAGTAAGAGTTCCACTCTTTCCCGACCTCACACATGAGAACCTGTGCTTTACACTTTGGTAATTGTGATGTCTTGAGGTCAAAATTGAAGTCTCCAGGCCTCAGATTTCTGGAGTCTTGACCCCTTAGTAATGAAAGTATGGGTGCTCATGAATCAGCATAGGATCACTTAACCGCCCCCTCTGCTACTCCTACTTCTTTACTTTTTCCACAAAATGCTATTAATTTCTTAGGTTGAAGTAAGAATTTGTTGTCTGCAATGTCTGACAGAGCCATATTTAGTATGGAAATGTCTGGATATGTCTTACTCAACTGCCATAGATTTTGTGGGAATTTTATTCTTAGCTAACTCTGCTGCAGAGGAGGAGCAGAGCACTGGACACTGCTGCTTGATGGGAGATGGCAGCTTCCAGTTCAGGAGTGATACCTTCCATCTGTTCCTACAGCCATTGCAGCTTGGCTGTTCAAAACCTGATGAAATCCACACCATGGAAAGCATGATAGAAGAAGACCACTGCACTTGTTTTGTCTCACCTCTGGCTTAAATCAGACTTCCATTTGCCTTTACTGCTAACAATCTGTTGGATTTCCCCACCAGAGAAGTAAAGCAGAGGCCCTCTCTATTTGCATCTTTGTTGGCACTGGTGGCTGGGAAAAATGTCTTGGCATACACTTACACTGCTAGGCCCAAGATGTTCTTGTGCGCTGGATGTCCTGGGCTTATTTTTGGTAGGAGACTCATTCATAAGATGTCCTTTGCTCCAAGAGAATTAAATCTCACCCATCACCCTGCACCTTCTCCTGATGATCCTGATTCTCCTGACATCTAGCCTTGCTATTTTGGCTATAAAAAGGAAGCAGTGAGTGGAGCAATTTTGGACAAGGACCTTTTGTGGGGTTCCATGAAACTTTTTTAAAGTGAGGCTATCATAATGATGTTTTCACTGCCTTAATGATACCTTCAGCTTTTTATGCTTGTAGATCTGTCTTTTTTGGG
The DNA here is from genome assembly GCA_008694505.1 of Cyanoderma ruficeps. Classification (NCBI taxonomy): domain Eukaryota; kingdom Metazoa; phylum Chordata; class Aves; order Passeriformes; family Timaliidae; genus Cyanoderma; species Cyanoderma ruficeps. The sequence goes on along the minus strand of VZDJ01000314.1, from coordinate 620,413 downwards.
GATTGCAAGCTGGATAGATACCAGTGAACTCCCCAATAACTTTCCTTGCCGTTCAGCTGGGATGTTTGAAAGCCCAAGGATTCTTTTTTTCCCATGAACCCAACATGACTAACTGGGAAGGATGGGGCTCTGCACCAGAGTCTTTCCATATGTGTTGGAGTGGCCACAGAGCCACCACCTGAGACCAGGGGCCAGTGGCCATGCCAGTATCTGTTAAGTGACAGCTCTGTGGCACAGACCTTTACAGGAGAAGCAGTTTGCTGAAAGCCATTCAGATGAGGCCACCTCAGACCTGCAGGCCCCTGCTGCCACTGTCAGGACATCTCCCTGAATTCCAGATGTAAATCCTCCAAACTCCCCTCTGTCATTTTTGCTGCAGAGCAGCTCCACAGCCTGGCCTCCTGTTTGTTTCCTGTGGAAATTCCAGAAAATCTTCCGAGAGGTTAGCAAAATGTTGTCTTGAAGAACTGCCAACATACCAGGTAGGGAAAATCTTAGATCAAACAGCCTTATGCCAGCAGCTGCTTTTGAGAGCAGCCTGTAAAACCCAGTGCTGGTGACTCTGAACATGGCCCCTGGTCTTGCCTTGGTCTCAGTCCAATGCCAGAATAATCACCTATTCCTAATCAAGACCCAGGATGAGTTGTACAGAGCACCCCTCATCTGTACAGGGTGCTAGAAATTGCATAAAAAGTGCAAAGAAATTGTTAATATTTTAGAAGGACACCTTTCCCTGCTTCATCTTCACCCTTGAAATTAGATTAGTAATTCCCCTCAGGATTTCAGAATGTGAAAACTTGGATCAGTTCTAACACTCACACATCGTAATAAATTTTATGTCCTTGTTTAGGGCCAAACAGTGATCTGTGTGCTCACTTTTCAGACCTATTGCCTATTCCTTGGCACAGCCTCTCTGTTTCACAAGTACTCAGGCAGAGCAGCCTGTCATCCAGAAGCTGGCTCTCCTGTAGGCAACAGGATGATGAGGGGAGACAAATGTAGTTTTGGGATCGCTAGTGCTGCTGGTCACTCAGCAGGGGAAGGAGCAAAAGAGCAAGAGTCAGAATAGGGGCAAGTGCTACTCTTTTTTATCCTGGCATGAAGGTGGAGAAAAGCAAAGCCACAACTCTAATCTGCTCTAGAAAGGGTAACTCAGAGTTGCTTCCTACTAGGGGCCATTATCAACACCTTCTGTTAATTACATGCATGTAATTAACACTGATTGGTCCTGGAGGGTCATTAATTTTGGTGTCCTCCTGTACCTTCCACAAGCAAGCCAAATCCTTACTGGCAGAAAGTGTGAGTTCCTCTTGACTCTCCCACTTGATCACTGAAATTGCGGATGCAGATAAGGAAGAGTAGTGTTCATACCACTTCTTCCACTGGGACGTTCACTGAAGAGCTTCCCTCCATACTTGAGGCTGTTCCCATAACAGATCCCTTTGCTATATTTAGACACTTCTGCATTTTGGTTTTATTGCCTGTGGTGTTAGGAGCCCATAATCACATTTTTAAAATAAAAGAGAAGCTTTAAAGTGATGCTGTGTCTTCATTAGTACAACATCAATGGTTTCCAGGCTTTCTCTTTGTCTGTTTATCTTGCAGCCCTCAAAGAGTCATCCTGGCCTCCTGAGCAGCCAGTCTGATGCCCAGAGAGACACCAGAGAAACAAGTCCTCTCTACTGCTTTTTCCCTGCTGCTAAAGGGGACTCTCTGCTGCTGGCCTTGAACATGAGGAAATCTTATTTCCTCCAGCCTGACGAGCAAATAGAAAAGTCAGATCACTGGCCTCTTCCTCTCTGCTTCCTACAACAACACTGCTTTCCTTCTGAGGTCCACGGGTCCACCCTTGCTCCCAAGAATGAGCCTTTGTCACAGGTTAAACCCTGCAAATGTCTAGTCTGAGCATTGTTCAAATAATGTTTCTGTGTCCCTTTGCCCTGCTTCCACCCATATTTTTGCCTCTATCCTCCTCCATGTTTGCCTCATTTCCTTTTCCTGCATCAGGCACCTGTTAAACTGGAGCAGAAAAGGAAAAGAAATGTCTTTTAAAATAAGCAGGGAGGTGTGTCATAACAATTGAAAAAGCAGTTAAGTAGCACAGCAGCACTCTTATGGGGCTTTTTTCTTCCAAGAACTGTGATTTTTCAGCTGGAGTGCAGTCAGGTTATAAATTTGCTATTTAATCTGCTGTGTTCATGGCAGTGTAAGCAATCAACAAATTAGCACCATTTTATTTCTTTTCATTGTATCTGTTGGGCACCATCCCACTTTCAGAAGAGAGAGCTAGTTTTTCTTTTTTTCCCCCTTATTTTCTTTTAATAACCTTGAATGGCTCTAAGGACTACAGCAGTGCTGCTTCTGGCAGTGTGTCACACAGACCACACAGGGAGAAGAAGTCAGTGTGGGGCAAGCACCAAATTCTTGCACAGCATCAGTTGAGGCTGATTTTGAGAAATCCATTGGCAGAGCTCAATCCTCCCCTATCTCATTCTGAGCATCCAACCCCTGTGCCATCTCCTGCGGAGTTCAAGTGACACTCCCCAGCCCCTCTGGCAAGGGGCTCCTTGCCCTGGCAAGCAGGATGGCTGGGATGGGTATCCTTTCCTGAGCCATCAGGCAGCTCTGTGCTGGAAGCATCTGTGGGGGTGTGAGCCAGCATACTGCCTCTGCACAGCCAGATCTGGCAGCTTAAAAGTTCATAGGAGGCCTGGCCAGCACCTCCAGAGGGGAGGACATCAGTCAGCAAGCTCCATGCAACAAATGATGAATGTCAGCTGCTGCAGGAGGATGCCTCAGTGGGTCCTGACTGGAATTATGCCAGCTTACCCTTTGGTTTTCTGTCTTTGGTGCTTCATTGTGGAAGTAGTCTGAGCTTTATCAGTTTCCCTGTTTTAATGGATCAAAGTAATTTCTTTCTTTTTGTAGCAGAATAGTTCTCATTTCAAGTCTATAACAAAGTTCCTCCAAGAATTTTGGCTTATCTTGTACACTGTTGGACATTTAGTTGGTTTTGGACATGTCCAAGGGCTCCTTCTTCAATTCCTGATTGACACTGGCCAAACCAAGACAAAAATGCAAGCTTTGTCTTTGAACTGTACAGTGGAGTGTGGTAAAAATTTGCTTCACTGAGTTGCCTTCTTTATTTGTATTAAAGACGATCTTTCCCCTGCTGGGTGACATTTGGCAAGTCACTTCACCTACCTTGTCCCCTCTTAGACTGTATTAACCTATTCTCTCTATTTTTTTTTTTTCCTGCAAGGTCTGCAAAGCAGATGGTATGCTTTGGACTGTGGTTACCTAAACCTGATATCCAGCTTGCTTCCGAATACTGAGAATCTAGAAATGAAAATATTCCAGCGGGACCAGAACACGGCCACAAAGTACAAACCTGTTACTTTGCTTGGGTAGTTTGTATTTTCACCATTCTGCTCTGTCCAGCAGATCTTCCAGGAACTTTCTTACTAAAAAATAAGTGAAGTGGGTACCTTCTTGAGGTCAATGATTGGTTCAGATAGGAATGTGTTAAACCATTCAGAAATAAATTATTAAATTATTAAGTTATTAAATTATTGAATTATTAAATTCTTAAAAGTGCAGCCCTCCAGAGAAAGAGTTTGATTTCATTGTTTTAAAATAGGTTGTATCCTTGGTTTAGTGCAAAGAGCAATAGAAAATTATTTGCTTTGGGATCCTAGCATAGATGTTTGCCAAAGGGGCTCACCTGTCGTAGCAGTCCTGCAAAGTGTACCCAGGAGCAAAGGGCTCTGGTGTCAGAGTGACCTGGTGGGTACATGACACATGGCAGGGAGCAAAGGGGTTCAACTAACAAAACAGCTAAACTTTCATGAGACAGAAGTTATGAGATAAGTCATTCTGCTCTGGAGGGGAAAAAAGAAAGATAATCTTCTTGAAAGCATGGTTGAAAGGATATAGCATCATTAAAATGTGTCCCATTTAATTTCTGTGTGGGTGGGATGGTCTACCAACAATTTGCTGAAACTATATCTTGCACTTACCTGGAACAGATAAGCTCTTGCCTCTGCCTTTTTTATTGTCTTTTTTTCCCCCACTGTAAAACAAGGCAAGTTACTTAGCTAGAGAGTCTTTTAATTACTCGGTGCTGGGCCTTGATTGGTGTAGCACTGTCAGACAACCTTTCTTTCAACTCTAAAAACCAGGGACTTTTATTTTATTTTTCACCTCACAAATCCTGGTACTGTGGAGCCCTGAGCCGACTTGTGGTTTCAGATGTTACTGCTACAGAAGTACTGCCTTTGGGTTTTGTTTGTTTTTATCTTTGTGCTTAAATCTTCTGGCCAAGTGTAGCAGAAGACACTTACATCCTCTCCTCTTGCATCAGGGTAATTCAGCTGTGTTAGGGAAAGATGGGTCACTTTAGCGCAAGTTGTCAAAGTGGGAGCTTTGAAGTGACTTTGAGAGAGGAGTCTCAGCCCAGCATGAAACAGGACAGCAAGAGTTTAAAGGGTAATTTTTTTTCAAAGACTAAAATGTGGAGTTTATTCTGTCTTTTTTTTTTTTTTTTTTT
>VZDJ01000314.1:580200-615858 GCA_008694505.1 Cyanoderma ruficeps | reverse complement strand
TGGCAGAGGGTCTGTGCTGTAAGCTATCACATTTTCCACAGTGTCTAACTGCATGGGAACATACCTTTCCCTCCACTTAAACCCAAAAAAAAAGGTTGGCAAACTAGAAGTGCAACAAAAACACAGGAGCAACTGCATGTAGATGAAGAAAACACTGCACTTCAGTAGGTTGCAGAATCAAAATAGCCCCTTTTGTACCCAGGAGGGGTAAAGAATCAGCTTTCTTCTCCTTTCTCTCCCTTCTGTGCACTTGCCTTTGTGATGCATATTCTTATGCCTGTGGTTAAGAAAAACCCAGCCAAACCAAGTCACTGGACAGGCGTCATCAGCAGCCCTCATTTCTAAATCTCACATTCTCTCTTTAGCAGCTGTTTCTGCTGTAAATATTAAAGTTCTGCTGTGTGAACCACGAAGGGGAAGCACTCTCTTTCATGGGAGGTGTGTTTTGCAAGTTGGTGCGGAGCTTTGTGAGGCTTTTATCTCCTCAGAATATGGAATTTCTGGTGGTGGGGTGGGAATGCTAAAGACTTGTCTAGACTGAGAAACAAGGTGTATAATGTTAGTGCACTGAAACCTATGTCTTCCAAATTGTATCTTTCAATGCACAAAACAGCTGGGAGAAATTTCTGTCTTGCTAATTTCTTTATATTTAATTACAATTCCTGGGGTATCAGGGACTCAGTTAAAAGTCACTAGATTCAGAATCATTTAGGTTGGAAGAAATCTTCAATATTTCAAGATCAGTGAGTCCAACCATTAACCCAGCACTGCCAAACCCAACACTAAACCATGTCCCCAGATGCCACATCTACACATCTTTTAAATCCCTTCAAGGATGGTGACTCCATCACCTCCCTGGACAGCCTGTTCCAAAGCTTCACAGGCTTTTCTGGGAAGAAATTTTTCCTTACATACAATCTAAGCACTGAGAGAGAAGGTAGGGCCTCTATCAGGGCATGTATTTAAGAGCAGGTTGAGAAAGGTTAAGTTGCTCCTCTGGTGCAACTTGAAGCTGTTTGCTCTCCTCCTGTCCCTGTTCCCTCTGAGCAGAGCCCAACCTCCTGGCTGTCCCCTCCTGTCAGGGAGTTGTGCAGAGCCAGAAGGTCCCCCCTGAGCCTTCTTTTCTCCAGGCTGAGCCCCTTTCCCAGCTCCCTCAGCCCCTCCTGGGGCTCCAGACCCTGCCCCAGCACCATTCACTTCTCTGGACACACTCCAGCCCCTCAATTCCCGGTCATGAGGGGCCCAAAAGTGACCCTGGGATTTGAGGTGTGGCCTCAGTGGTGCCAGCACAGGGATGGTCACTGCCCTGCTCCTGCTGCCCCACCATGGCTGGGACAGCCCAGGGGCCATTGGCCTTCTTGGTCACCTGGGCACCCCTGGGCTCATGTTCAGCCCCTATGGACAAACCACCCCTCAAGAAGCCCCATAAAAATGCCAAAATGCAGAGAGGAAATTTTTGGGCACACCAAAAAAAGTGTGCCCAAAGGGTCATTTTATTTTCCAAGCCACTTGTGAGCTCCTTGGAGGCCATAAGCTATTCTCTGGTCACAGCTACTAGATAAATCTGTGTGGTTAATGCTGTGTGGAAGTTATGCTGCAGCTCAAGAAATTCCCACACCAGCTCTGTCTGCTATTGATGGTAGGCCTGAACACAAGGCAGCTCCCAGCTTCCTCACTGGCTAGGCTGAGCAGAATGCATACTATTTTTAACCTGTATAAAAAAGGAAAAGAAAAATCAGAGTGTCAGACGTTTGGCTGCTTTGCATGACATGCTGAAGCAGAGATGGAAACGCTTATTTGGTGGAGCTGTGTTTAGCCCAACACCAGGCAGGCAGCTGCAACCTGCTAGAATTCACCCCTGCGCTGCACACTTCACAGCCAGCTCCCTGAAGAGTGCTGAAGTTCAGGCAGACAGTTCAGGCAACTGTGGAGATGGCTTTCCACCACCTGAAATGCCTGGGAGACAGGGAGCCACAACTGATCAGGGTCCAGCAGAACCAGGGAGGAGATGGCAGTTGTTTGCTGCTGTGGGGAAAGCAAGGAAAAAAAAGCAAGGTTGTAAGGTGTGCAAACAGGGCTTTCATGTACAACACACCCAGAGCAATTCCCTTCTCTTCATGGCAGCTGTGTCCCATTTTGGAAATATTTTCAGCCCATGGTGGAAATAGTGAGAAGTCTGGAAAGTGTTGGACTGGGAGAAAGATTGTGAAGTGATTCAAGATGAACATGATAGAGAATTTCAGATACTGAAGAAGGCGAGGTGGAAAAAGAATGGAAATCTACACAACTGGAGGGATGATGAGCTCAAGCTGCGGTGTTGAATCTTGGACAATCCTGCAGCAATGGGAGAGAAGGTAGGGCCTCTATCAGGGGATGTATTTAAGAGCAGATTAAGAAAGCATTTACTGGGAATAACCTAGACACAGCTGAGCCTGTCTTGGACCCAGAAACTGGACTTGATGGTCTCCTGAGGTCTGTTCTGATAGACCTGTCTATCTTTAGTAATGGTAATGACAAGAAGCGTGAAAACTGGGACAGGACCAATTGCCAGGCTGTGTTTGGAGGTCAGTGTCAAATACTACCTTCCCTCCCACACCTACCCCTTGTGCTGGATAACCAGCACACTGCTGGTTTTGCACTCACAGAGGCTGCTCTCTTTTGTTTCCAGGAGATGGATGTTCATCCCTGAATTCATCCATGAATTCATGGTTCACACCACCACAGCTTTGTGCTCTGCCAGTGAGGCCAAGGATGTGGCCACCCTCCTGCTCTGAGTGGATGACAAAAACAGAGTAGGACTTAAATGTGTGGTGGCCTCCATGACCCAGATAAACACACTTCTTCCACAAACACGGTGAATTTGCCCTTTCTTCTGTGTGCCAGTGAGCACTGGGCATGGAGAGCTAAAAAACCATTTTGTACTCACACAGTCTGGGATGCAGTGGCCTTTATGTCCTCGAGTGGAGATCTGCTCTTGTAAAATGCATCGGTGTCCAAAACACTGGAAGGACTCAGCAAGCTGGACATGCTGGAGCTTATCACTGTGTCATTACAATGGCATTCACCAGTGACTCACCAGCAGCATGACAGCGGTGGCAGCTGCATTATTGCCTGTGGCTTCCCCCACACAGCAGAACAATTTTTTTTATCATTATTATCTTGAAAATAATGTTTGAAACATTCTCTCCCTCTGGAGAAGCTGATGCCTTATTGCAGGTCTCTGCTGCAAAAATGCACACCAAACTTCCCTGCTCCAATACACTGTGCCCTATCTAATGGGGGTAATATTGGTGACTTCCACCATAACTCCTTAATGCCAGAGAAGCCTCTTCAAGGTTCACTTCCAGAAGCTCTGCAGAGAGGCAGGCAGGCAGCAACAGTGAGGCTTATCCAGTGGAAAAATGGAAAGGCAGACCTGACTGAAAAGCAGGGGTAACACTTCAGTGTCAAAGGGCAGAAAGTCCTCAACACTGCTGCTCTGCTTTCTGTCTCACAGTCCTCACTCATTCCAGCTATCACACCTCATCTAGCCAGTCCTGGAGCATGGTTTTTGCCCTCAAAAGCCATTTCAGGAACGGCTTGACCAGGCCAAGAGTAACAATGAATATCTGTCTCTCCCAAGGGAAGGGAATCATGCTGAGCAGCTGAGCACCTTGGTGATAAAAGGTTTAACCTCTCTGAAAAACCCCAGCAGGTTATGAGTTGCTGCTTCTCTACTTTGGAAGCCTCTGAGGCCCCAGACAAAGCTTTCTGAGGTACCAGTTCCACCCAAGGGAGTCTGCAGCCACAACCCCCTTGCTCCACGGATCCATCTGGGCTGGAAGCTGCCTCAGGTCTCACAGCTCACCTTGCAGGGGTGTCTGAACACCTCAGGGGCACCTTTCTCAAGAAGATATGATAGTGATGTGAATTGTATCACCTTCACTGATCTTTTGCAAATCAGGACTTCAGTTCCCTAAACCATTAGAGCAGCTTCCCCCCCCCACCCCCCCTTTTTTTTTTCAGCACACAGCCTGGGTACTTTGCTTTATAGATCACAATCCCACCAAAAAACAGCACTAATCCATTCTTTACCTGTGCCAGTGAAGAGCCTTTATGGAGAGAGAAACAGATAGAGGTAAAAAGTTGGAGGGTTTTTTTTCTGTTATTGTTGTTTGTTTTCTGGAAAACAACCTAGGCAAAAGACCATAACTTAAAAAAATATTCAGTCTTACTGGCTCAAATCTGGTTTTGATTCTCAAAATGTCAATTTTAAAATTAAAACATTTTTTTTTCTACGTAAAGTCACATAGTTCTATGTAAGTCACGTGCTCAGTTCTCATTCATACCAATGCAGAGTGTAGAGGGCTTATTTTTGTTTCCTTTGACTATTACAAAGCAAGTCTAAGTTTTCTTCAACTGTTCAAGGAAAATAAAAACCCCCTATTTCCATGGCATCTATCTAGGCCCACTATAATTACAATATCAACTGGCTCTTTTCGTTTTCATGTTTACTGCATTAAGAACATAATGAATTGCAGTCTGACTCCCCTATGGGAACAGTGAGGTATTATTGCAGTATAAAATAATGAATTTGTTGTTAATTAATGATAAGCTGGATTCAGGTCCACACAGTGCAAACCCTGGAGAGGAGCCACCACAGAGCAGGTGGTGGTGTCACTGTCAATTGCAAGAGGTGGCAGCTGCTCCCAAGCCTTCCTTCCTCTACTTCCTCAGGGACTCCTATTCCCATTTTGAGGCTGGGAGTGGACACCATCCATCCTTTCTTCCTAAGCAGAGGATGGAAAATCCCTCACCTGTAATACAAGTGCTGGAGGAATAATCCAGCAGCATCAGTGCCAGCAAAAAAGGACTGCTTGGGGAAGCGTGTGCATACAAAAATAAATGTTGTGCTACTTGGCTCAGCATTTTGCAAGACTAAAAACCCACACTTGGTTACTGATTGAAGTTTCTCCTGGCTTTTTTGCAAAAGCAACACCATCACACACTGGTAGCTGGGGTTGTGCTGAGACAGCACAGTAGCTGTGCACAGTGTTCAGTGTGCTGACAACCTCAGTGGGGACCAAATGTGGCCAAGGGGCAGCATCTTCCCTGAAGATAAGGTGAAGGATTTTTGTTCAGGGATTTTTCTTCAGGAAGCCAGCAAGTCATTTTCAAAGCCAGCCTGAATTCTCACCTCTAAACCAGTTCCCCCTCCTCATCTCCTCCTGGTGCAGAGCAAAAGAGACTCTCAGCGCTCATGAAGATTGCATTAACCTTGAAAGAAGAGCCCATGAAGAGATTCGAGCCTGCCGTGGTGGGGTGACCTTGGCTGGCTCTCAGTAGCCCACCAATAGTCTCTGTAACTCTGCCTCCTCAAGTGAAGGGGGAAAATGAAGGGACAAAGGGGTCATGGGTTGAATTAAGGACAAGGAGAGATTACTCACAAATTGCCATCATGGTGGCAGCAGATTCAGCTTGGGGGAATTAGTTCAATTTATTGCCAATCAAACAGATTAGTATAAAAAGAAATAAGAGCAAACCTGAAAACATCTTCCTTGCATTCTTCCCTTCCTTCAGCTTCACTCCAGATTTTCTCTACCTGCACCTCCACAGATGGCACAGAGGGATGAGAGTGGGGCTTGTGATCACTTCATCACTCATTCCCTCTGACACTGCTTTCTCTTCACCCTCTTAACCTGCTCCACCTTGGGGTTCCTCCTGTGGGAGACAAACTTCTCCAAGGTGCGTCCTTCTCCTGTGCTTCAGTTCTTCATGGACTGCTGCAGTGTGGATCCTTTCCAAATGGAACAAACTGCTCCATTGTTGCTTAAACGAAAAACACCTGCTCATATTGTTTCCAGGTTTTGTGACATTTTTCTTAAAGCTTGTCCCAAAGATATCCAGTCTACCATTCCTTTGTCAGATGTCTATTGGTAGGTTCTAGGTCCTGCAAATTTAGCCAACAGTAGACAACAGTTTATTTAACAAAAAAATCCCTCCCCTCAAAATAAAAGAAACAAAACAAAGATCTAGTCCTATTACTTGCAGTAGGAAAAGATAGAAAATGAAAGTGCACATGATAATGAAAAGAAACAACCAGTGCTACCTATTAAGCTAGATATGTTAGCTAATGACCTGCCCCAAAACCTTTGAAGTTCCACTCTGTCCTCATCCTATTTATCTTCTTGTATTTCCTACATAGCCTGCAAATGATTAGGAAAAACAGCAAGCTGTCAAAAGAAAATGGGGTCAGGATATCAAGAGGTCATAAAGGAAAGAAAAATGTTTGAGGATTCAAATTGCTGCTTTAGATATGATAATTCAAGATCTTTCACTAAATCAGGACAATTACAACTTTTCCCTCAAAAAAACAAAACCCCCAACTCACAGACTGATGGAGTAGTTCAGGAGAAGACAGATGGTGTCTCTGCTGTTACAGTTAATAACAAGCTGTCAAGCCTAAAGCCAATAAACAGCTCCAGCACTGAGGCCAGCAGGATTTCTTCTAAACCTCTGGATGCAAAGCAAAGTGTGTCAGGACAAGTGCCCTGCTTTCTTTCACTGGGCTGCTCCCCATTGGGGTAACACCCCCCACCTCATGATTCACACCAAGAGAAGATGTGGCCCTTTCACCATTTCATTCCTATTAAGATTTTTTGGAGCATGGACATAAAGAAGATTATCATTCCAGATCAGGAAAATTGACTGGTTTTACCTCCATGACTGAGAAAGCCCTTAAGTCACAGATTAGTGGCGTGGCTCAAGGCAGAGCAGTGGTGTTTTTTGGTGTCCACACAGGCCCACAAAGGTGTGCGCACCTCTCATTTTGCATTGGTCACAGCCAACAGCACAGGGCATGCCCTGGTTTGCAATTGTGGCTTTTTGGTCAGGTGAAGAGCAAAGCCAAAAACCTTCCAAGGAGTACCAAACAGGAAAAAAAGTGATGACCTGGCATCTTCTTCCCACTGAGGGGCACAACCAGGAGCCACACTCTAAAGCCTCCATGGACTTTTTGCCGTGTTCAGGTCTTTATGCACTGTGCAATATCCAAAATCACATTTGAAGACAGTGAAGATTTAAGGGGAGTGGGATAAATTCTGTTTGCTTTTTGCTCATCTTCTGGAAATTGCAGATACATCCCCTAATCTTTACGTGGATTACCTGTCCAGCTTTACACTTCTCCAGCTCTGTGTTGTATCCCAGAGCTCAGTGGAAAACATTTTTCTGTCCACCCTTGGAGAACTGAGTCATGATGAAACCTGTAAAACCAGTAAGTCACTGTAATTTAAACCAGGTTGAGAAACACTGCTCCAGATTAAAAACTCTTCAGAACAGCACATCTCTCTCTGATCAAGGGCATAAAAGGGCTTGTCCTGGTGGTACTGTGACATTGTTTTACACCTTCAGGAATGGCTGATATAAAAATAATAGGTGGTTTTCATTCTAGGTCTGTCTTGTTCAAACAGTTAGGATATTGGGGGGAAAGACACAACCAAAAAACCTTGAAACCAAAACAAACAAAAAAACCCCACAATCAAATAAACAAACAGGGGAAGGGGAAGGGGAAGGGGAAAGAAAAAAGGAAAGAGGGCTGTGTACAATCATACAGAGGGGGAAGCAAGACACCAGCATCTGCTCATAACCTTGAGTTACATCTTGGGGATCACCCATTGTCAGGGATGATTCATCTGCACCAAGTGCCAAGTGCCTGAGCAAATGAGAGATCTCTGTGCAGAGCACCAAACCTCTCCTAATTTGGACACTTTCCATTTTATTTGATTCTCATTCTTCCTTCCCTTCCTTGTCTCCAAAAGCCCTGGCTGCAACAGTGGTGAATTATGAAAACACTCATCCTGAGGTGACCTCCCTACCAGTGTTCAGCTTCATTACCAATATCCACTGGCAGAGAAAGAAGAAACTTGGAAATTCAATTGTAAAATGCCCACAGGTTGGTTGTTGGCTGATTCATTCAAAATTATGTTTTGTTCAATCAGTCCAATTATTGGGAGGCTACATGAGGAAGTACTCGGAGAGTGTAACTTCCTGACATCCATGGGCTTGGTAGGCAGCTTGTGTAGAAGTAAGTTGTCTCTCCAAAGAGTTTTTCCAAGATTTTATGGTGCAAAGGACAAAAAAAAAAAAAAAAAAGTCAATCCAGGAAAGGAAAAGGCACAGGCATGGGGACAGTGTGGGGTGGGAAAATGTGCCAAACAGTGACTCCTGATGACAACTACCAGAGCCAGACCTGTGCTGTTGACATGTCTTGATTCCAGAGAGAGGCAAGGAGAGGTGCTTCAGGAAACCCTCTTCCATATGAGATTTCCTCCCACCACTTTTCCTGAGGTGGGACATGATCCTGTCCTGTGCTAAGATGGATCATCTGCACAGATTGAAAGGGAAAGGATGGACAGACAGGACAGCAGTTAAACCCACCAGAGAAAAACTGGTGGAATTCAGTAAGTGACTTCTAATTTTGGTCCTTCAGGATAACAGGGATTCAAGGAGGAGATTTTCAAAAGCCACGAGTTTCACCCCAGCTTTGGTCTCACTGCAGCTAGCAGGAATTTTACTCCTGATTACCAACGGGAACAGAATAAAGTCAGGAATGAGCAAACCCCACCTTTACAGAGCGGCATAATTCCTTCCCTCCAGAGCAGAGCAGAGGCATGTTTCTGATGACCAGCAAAAAGCCTGCATTTAATGTCAGCCAAAGGGGCGAGAGAGTTAGAAACCTCACAGACACCCTGGGACGTCACAGCAAAACAGGAGGCTGTGCTGAGCTGGGTATGAAAAGATGGCAAAGGCAACATTCACAGGGACTCTGAAAAAGACAGGAGGAGGGAAAGAGGGGGTAAGAAAGCTCAGGGAAGAAAAGGATGGACGCTGCTCTTACCCAGGGTGAAACAAAGGCTGCTGCAGTTTGTGATAACTGAGTGTGATTCTCTGGGGGAGGATGGGAACATTTGTCTTTTGTTGCTCATTAGAGGTGAATATACTTACACAGCAGGTGTGCAAATCTAGGCAACACAGACCTGAGTGCAGCAAAAACGGAAACAGAAAATAAAACCCAAGAAGTGCCTGTTACCAAACCAAAAGGGTGGCATCAGTAAGGCCAAATTGTACACACCCTGAAGCAACAGTGGAACTGTCTGACTTCACCTCTGTTGCTATAAGGCGCCCACAATCATCATCCTTTGGATCATAACCCCAAGACTAACACTGAACAGTGATTTAAATAAATAAATTCTGCAGCAGGAAATGCATTGCTTGCCTCTTTCCTCTATATTTGTAGTGGTGAATGGACCTCTAGTGGCAACAGAAAAATCTCCAATCGAGTAGAAATAAGTTTTGGTTAAGACAATATGGTGCAGATAGAAAACATCTGAACAAAGCCCAGAATAACGCACAGGTACCTTGAGTAGTCAGGCACAAGATTTTAACTTGTGAATGGCAAGGCCATAATTATATCTGTGCTGTCAACTGTGCAGTGGTCTTTGCTGGTTTTGCCAGAGCAAATAATAGCGATTATTTGTGATTAGCTGTGAAAAAGAATAAAAAAGTACCTGCTTATAGCTGCAATTTATTTCAAATTATTTATAAACTAAATAATGCATTAGGTTTGTGTTTGTGTTTTGTTTTGGTTTTGTTTTTGTTTGTTTGTGTGTTTGTATTTTTGTAATTGTTGCTGTTGTATTTTGGGGGTTTTTTGTAGTTGCATTGAGATTGGCTTTTCTCCTTGAAGCTTCAGTTTTTACCTTTGAAATATGAAAGGGTCTGGAACAGTGCAGAAGATCAGTAAAGACTCAAGTTATATTCCTGACAGTGGGACAGCATTGCAGAGTTGCCTAGTTGAAAGACATTGCGTACTTTACAAACTCAGATGAATGCAGTGTGGAAAGGTTGAGACCAATATCTAGATTAAAATACTTTTTCCTCCAGCTAGTTTTCTTGCCTGTCATTGCAGTTACCCATGAGCTTCTCATTAGGAATGGTGTTGGTCCATGAATTCATGGCACTGAGAAGATATGCAGTTTATGTGTCCTATCCGAAAGAGAATCAGAAATTTAATATCCTAAATCCTATCAGTTCTCAATAAATCATTAGGTTTCCAAGAGGTTAAGTAAGATTTGAAAATGACAGCAAGGGAACGGAGCTTTTCTGGTTAAACCTCCAACCATCAGAATTAAACATTTTGCAAGAATAAAATAAACACTAGTGTCAAAAAACCACTGTTGCAGCAAGGGCTTGTGGGGACAAGGAAGGGAAGGAAGAATGAGAAGCAAGTACAAAGGAAAGATGGAGAAAGATAAGTTAATGAAAATGTAAATACAACTATATATACACATACATGTACTTTAAATAAAAGTGTCCATTTGTGACAATGGGCATACGCTGAGGCACGTAGACCATTAATAACATGAATCACATATTTCAGTTTTGCTTAAAAACTGCATTTTGGGGTCAGGTTACAAGCTGTCTCACACCTATTGCCAGTTAAAACCTTGTGCACGGGGCTCCCTGACCCTTAATGATGTCTTCACAAGTGGCTTGAACCTGTCTCCCTACCCTGCTTGTTAATGGCACTGGAGCAGGGTGGAACATGGACTCAGGTCCCCAGGGCTTTGTAGACAACAGAACAGAAGGGTTTGAACCACTATTCCTCCAGATTCCCTTCCTCAAGGCTCCCGTCAGCATTTCTGGCATCTTCTTCTCTTTGGCTACAAAGTCCATGATTGTCAGAGGTTTTATTTCTGGTATTGACCTCAAAAACCAGATCCCCTCCTGAGATAAGGCTCCTTTGTGCTCCCAGAGAGGGATTGGCCCAGCTGAGTAAATGAGGTGTTGTGAGGGATCCTGTTGCAGCTCAGTTCTGCATAACACCGCTGTGCCTCCACAGCAGGATCTGAGTACCTCACACTTCCCTTCTCCTTTGATTTTCACTGGAATAAGGCAGGGACAATATTACTTTTCTTTTGAGGTGAGGAACTGCTGGACCAAGGAACCAAACAACCTCATGGAAAACACCCACAGCTGGAGCAAAGAGCTGAGATGTTGGTTTTGTCCTGCTTCCCCAGTGTCACGTGTCACCATCCTGTTCATCACTCACCCCTGGAGGAGACAGACATGTCACCTGCCTGCAGACATGTCACCTCCTCTTGCAGGAGGATTATACAACCACTCACAGTTCTTCCAGCCAGTGAGTGGCTTTTGAAACTATTATTTGCATGTTTGAATTGCAAACACAGTCCTCCAGAGTATCCTTTCACAGGAGTGGAGCTTTGATGGTGGTGTCTCTGTCCTTGCCTGATGAAGTGCCTAAGCTGGGTCTCTCTTGGCATGGAAAGAAGCACTGAAAGTGGGCAAGTGTCCAGTGTGGGCAAGTGTCCAGCTCTCCAAGTGCTATTGGTTCACTTTATCTGGCTGCAGACATGAGGAGTCAGTCTACACTTTCATTTCAGGTTGTCTTTGCAGTTCACACATAATGTCCTTGCTGATGTCCTCTCCCAGGGCATATTCTGGAGGCAGAGAGAGCAGTACCAAAGAACAAGTGCCCCAGTTCAGCTCCAGCAACATTCTGCTCTTAGGCATGGCTTGACCTTTTTTCTGGCCCTTTTTCACTACTCACACAGCATGAAGGGGTGGGAGGGAAGCGTGGCTGCCTTGTTGTTATACACAGGGCTTCCTGTGTGTCAGAGTTCCACATCTTCCTCATTTCTCTCACCCCATTAATGAAAACACAAAATCTACTCAATCAGAGCAGCTTAAAATGTAACTCACTAGGAAAAACCCATTATTGCCTAAACATCATATTGTCATTTCTCATTTCAGTGTGATGTCTCTTACCAAAACTCTTCTGCTTATGTGTGTACTTTGAAAACTCAAGGCTCATCTGAAGATAGATGTTTTTGTTCAAGCCTAAAGATTTGCTTGACCTTAAATGAATCTTTTTTCCTGCTACTTTTGTTTTATAAGGGAACAAAAAAAAAAAGAAAAAAAATCTGTAAAAATTGTCACATGGGCAGTAGAACTAAAATAAGTGTAAAGACCTATTTTTCACAAAGTTCCAGGTTTATTAATCTAAAATATAGGTAAGACACTTCAAGTTCCAGAATCTCTTGTCTTCTCCCTGTCTTTCACCACACACGTTATTGGAAGGTACTAAAATACACATGGGAGAGATGCAGGTTCAGCAGCAGCAAAGTGATGCAGGAGGATAGGCCCCATTGAATGTCAGTGGCAGCTCAGAAACCAAAGCCTTCTTCAGTGTTTATTTTAAACTCCATTTAAATCTGCAACTACCTGGCTAAATGTAATTTCTAAAGCTTACATGGCCCTCCACACTTCAGGAATGCAGCTGTAGCGAAATGAGACGATCACCACTCCTCTTCACACTGTGCAGTTTTTGTTACTCTGTGCATGTCAGACATCCTTCAGGGAGTGGTGGTGTCAGATACATCACCAGATGCATTCCAATATCCAGCCCAGGCTTCTGAGGCCTGTCCATGTTCTATCCATGTTCTTCAGACATGTTAAAAGGAAGTTATCAAAGAGGTCACCAAAATCCTGACAGAAAACACCCTGGTTTGTATCTGTTTGCTGATAGAAGTTTGCTAAACCCTCTGGTGTGTTAATAAGCTATTAAAGACCATGTCTGCACTGTAATAATAATTAAAATATTACCAGTGGGAATCTGACCCTGCATGTACAAATCCTTTATTGTGTACATGACAATTAATGTAGTAGGGACATGTACTCCTAAAAACAATTAAGATATAATTGGATGAGTTGATCCAGAAAACATATGGTATATTTATAAAGAGACAGAGGTGGAAGAAGCAGCCATTTGCAACATGGCACAAATCAGAGCACAAGAAAAGACTACACTATGGCACTCTAATTAACTGAACTATTTAATGTCTATATTTAATTTAGTTTTTAGTTTAGGGGAGAAAACTGCCTAATTACATGATTTCACAGCCTCATTTTCACCTTCACAACTCCTTATGTGGTCAGGTGAGTTCACCCCCAAGTAGATGGCAAAGTAACCCTTCATTTGTTGTGTGCAAAGATGCACCACTTTGCCTTTTTGTGTGGTTTTGCTTGCCTTTTCTTTTTTCTTTAATTATTTTTGTGGGATTGGGTTCTCCTGTGTCTGAAATAAGTTAACACAAGTCAGAGCTCATCACGTGGTGGCAGGGGTATGGTTTGGCAGCACACAAGAGCTGTTGGAGATCACACAAAAGATGCCTGGGGGACAGCCAGCTACTAGATTACACACTAAGCCTTCCTCCCCTCTGCCTGGCCCAAAGTTGTCTCCAAAAAGCTGACAGGAAGAATAGCCTGGGGATTAACCTGCTCTTCTGGGGGAGAACCCATTTCATCTCCTTTGCTCTGCTGTAGGTATCCCTTCTGTTTAGGGCTGGATTCACTGACTGCCTTCTGTCCTGCCTGTTGGCTGTAAAGTGAGATGGCCATGAAATCCAGAGCTGGGCTAGTATCTGTCTCATCTAGGTCCATAATGTGTTTTTCTTATTTGTGAAATAGAAGGAAAAGCATTTCCCTCTTCCCATCAGTTCCTGAGGTTAAAAAAAAAAATTTGAAAGAAATCTCATAATGTGTACAAATTCCACCATAAAAATGCAGTAAGAATAAGGTAAGTAAGGTCTCCAAGAGGCCTGAAATAATTTGTTTGAAGACTGAGTATATCCTGGAGGGATGGGAGGGAGGTCCAATGAAAACACCTGTAGTTCCAGTGCTGGGAGGTGACTGACATGGTGCAGAGGTAGTGCTAAAACATGTCTGTAGAGTGAAAAGTAATGGTCTTAAAAACCTCCGAGCTGTGTTTGAACCTCTTGGAGTTAAGCAAAGTATTTTCTTTCGGGCCTGGAGGCTATCCAAAATGAGGCAGCACCATCAAGACTGTAAGAACCCTTGCAAGAGAACCAGCAACCAAACAACTCCCCAAATCCTACAGTAAACAGTGGGCTGAACAGTAAAGGCAGCACTCTCTGAGAAGGACAGGTTGACTTCACGACACCTGGAGAAATCATTATGTCCATGATGGGCAGAAAACACCCAGTCCAAAGAAATCTGTTTCTCTTTGACATCCTCTCCCTAGTGGGAAAATAAACTGGAACCATGAGACACTGGATCCACACTGGTGTGGTGGGGTGGTGGCCTCCACCCTAGGGAGTTTGTGTCAACAGTGCTCTGTGCTGGAAACCACTGAAGAGAGGCAAAACTTCACTCAAAGCGTGCTGATTTTGGCTGCCTGGTGTCTCCTGACACCTGACTCGGTATCAGGAGAGCAGCCAGAGGTTTGGACAGTGTTGCATTTTCCTGTTGTGTACTGTTGGGCATGTCAGCTTCTCCTCACTGAATCCCAGGCAGCTTTCCCCTCAGGAGCAGCACGTCCTGTCTCAGTCCTTATGGAAACTTTGGATTACTGCAAACAAAATGTTAGATAGGGTCTATTTGTCCTTCCTGTATCTCTGGCCAGTTCTTCCAGCTGCTCTGGGTGTGACATAAGGAAGTTATGCAGATTTAGCTGTGCTGGCAACAAACAGGTTCCCAAGAAACAAGAGAGTGCAGTTTTTCCATCCTGGATTGCCACAAAGGACAGAAATCTTGCCTACATGCTTTCCAAGGGGGGTGATTTACAGGCCCAGAGGAGACAATTTCCAGCATACACCAGAACTGTATGTTCATACCTGAATGCATGCAAAGTACACTTAATCAAGTTAGTGTATCCCATTGGAAAGTACTTAACTGCTTAAGGGGCTTAACTGCTGTTGCACGAGGAGGAAAATTCTAAAATGAAATATATACTTCGAAGCTGAATCAGCCACACAATTTCAGATTGGCAGGGCAAGCTGTATTTACAACTTGGTGCATACTGTTAAAAAGGTGAGATAAAACATAGGTACCATAGCTAAAGAAGTTCTGAACCTGAATAAAGTAATTTCAAGTCCTGAAAAAGTTGGAGTTTTCTTATATAACAAAGCAGCCACTAAAAGAATCAGTAATAAATAGGTGTCTTAGCCCATATCTTTGGCTGGTAGAACGTGCAGACACATCCATTTCCACCTTTTCTCTTTTTATATCAGCCCTTCCACCTCTGGCTGTTGCAACAAGAATGGATTCAAGAATCAGAGGAATTCACAGGAGCTGCTGGGAACACAGAGCCCTGCATTTTGCATATGAAATACCCGTGGTAACAGATAATCTTGAGCAGTCTTTGTAATTGTTTGTGAGTGTTATAAGAAGTTTTGGACCACTGTCAAGCAGTAAAAGCAAGTGCAGGAATAATACTTTTAGAAGTTTTGTCCCTTTTCAATGCTGAGAAGTGAGTCAGTGTAGTCTGGCAGCCTGTGAAAGTCACATTCCTGGTTATATTGCTTGGTGAAGAAGAGATTCCTGATGTTGTTCCTGAGTTTGGTGAGATCCAAAGCCAGCATGAAACCTCAGCCATAAACTAAGTCTGCCTCCAAACTCTGCCTCCTTTCCCTACACATATCTCTGATATCTCAAATTGCATTTTCCTGCATGAGGCAAAAATGAGACTTCTCTGTGTGCTTCCTTTTAGGGAGACATTGTGCAGTGAAGGAGAGATTACCTGGCCACAATAAAAAATCAATTTGCAACAATATTCAGATAAAGACCGCGTTCAACATTTTTTGTTCAATATTTTTATTGATTCGAGGGACCTGAAAGTCTGTTCCTTAGTTTGTAGATTGTGAGAGGACCTGTGAGCTTTGGAAAACACTCTGACGAATTCAATCTGATCTTGAGTAGGAAATTAACCTAGGAAAATGATTAAGAAAGCAAATTAACCATCTCAAAAAAAAAAAAAACCAAAACCCCAAAAACCCAATCTGGAAGGAGTAATCAACTGTACAAATACAGCATAAATATCTGGGGGTTATAGCTGGTCATGAATTACATGTAAACCAAGAGTGATACAGACAATTTATGTCTGGATGCAGGAATACAGCAGTTATGTCTAGCAAATCTGAAGTCATCCCTCTGCTTCTTCACACATAGGTTTTGCAGGGTTTTCTGGCTGTCTGATCACTGTGAGCACCTCCCTTGTTTGTCCCTGAATTACCACAGCTCAGCTGGAACCAGGCATCTCCTCCAGCCTTGGCTGGTCATGTGCTTGAGCCCCAAACATCCTCCCCAACTCTGCTTACTGATAAAGAGCCTGAAAACCTTGGGGGAAATACACTTTTGGAAAGATCACACGCTTCTCAACCCTTTGGTGTTGAAGGTATACATGGAAGCAGAATGCTTAATTGCACTTATATTTATTTCTAATTAATGAACCCTTATTCCCCTCACTAAATACCCTCACATAATTCAACTCCTACTCCTAGTTCTTGTGAATTTAGTAACTGGGAGTGCCCAAGTCGGAAATCAGGTTTGCTTGCCAACTGCAGGGAAATCAGTGTGAAATCAACAGTTTGAAGCCCTGTGGTTTGTGTTCCTGCAAAGGATTGTTTCCTCTGTTCTGGGCATTCAGATGCAAGGCCACAAAAGTCAATTTAGATAAGAAGGAACTTTGCAGCAGTTGAGATAAAAGGATCCAGAAACCAGGGTTGGGGAGACAAGAATATAGTCAGAAGAAGGAGGGGGCAGGGGGAATTTCCTGTTTTACATACACAAAACAAAATAGCACAAAAACGTGAAACCCACAAAACTGTATGTCTTACCCCAAAACTGATAAACATTTTTCCTGCTCTTTGAGCATCAGAAGGAGGCATAAACATTATATGGAAGGATGGCAAACCATCACCCTGTCCAAAGACACTGCTGTAAACAGAATGATACCCGACCACTTCAGTAGCAGAGGTGTTTTTAAGGATTTTATTGGAATTGTTGGATAGGAAAACTTCTGTTCCATCCATCAGTCTGGGTGAATAAGGGCCCACATCGTCAGCTGCTGACCAAAACCATGATTGTCTATACAGATATGCTTCCCCAAAACAAAGCTTAGCTGCCTGTCAGCAAAGTTTCTTCACTCTAATTTTGGACTGGAGATAGGAGAAACATTCCAAACAATGTTGCTGTGGCATTTGGATCAAAATCAGTGTTATCAGGGGGAGTGGAACAAGGAATTAAACTAGGTTTTTTTCCCTGGCATTTCTTCTTTCTCCTTATCTATCTGACTCACAGCCTGAAAAAATTGTAGTTAGAATATCTTTGGGTTTGGTAAGGTTTGGGATTGTTTTTAAGAAAAAGATAGGCGGGGAAAAAACCTCCAAACCACCAGCTTGAAAAGTGCAGCAAGTCTGCTTTCGGATTTTTTTCAGAGAAAAAAGGTTTGCAGGAAACCACTTTACTCAGTTCAGAAAGGCAGGCAGCAGCTCAGGCTTTCCCTTCAACTACAGCATTTCTCATGGTCAAAGCAGCTACCAAGGACGACCCCAAAAGTATTATTCTTTTCCCTAAGGATTTCAAGGCTTTGAGGTTCTCCTTACACCACTTTTGATATAATCACTGTTATTTCACTTCTCTGGCAATAGCACCTAGCAACCTCAATCATTTTGGCAGATGTTATGCAAACATATAGGTCCATTTGCACAGTTCTGCAATTCAGTCCCTGAGCTCTCCTATTATTGTTGGGACTTATTTGCATAGCTGGTGAGTGTTACTGTGCTACCTGCCTTTCAAACACCCTTGTCTCAGCCAGATCTCCCAGAGAGCTTCTCTAAGTATAAGCAAGCCAAGACTTGGAGGAATCTCTCTCTTCAAACTGTCATATTCCCTGAGAGAATGTTTTCTTTTTTTTCCCTTGCCTCTGGGTGCTCCTTTCAAAACTGGAGGTACAGACACAGATAGATTAGGAGATCCCAGTTCTTTCTGAGCACTTGCCCATCAGTGTGTTGTTTATATTCCCCTCACTTTTAGAAACTGTTCTCAGGCTTTGTTTGCTTTTCAGCTGCTGCCAAACATTGTCCAGATGGTCTTAATGTCACATCACTGTAGGTCTTTTATTTTCTAGTCTGTGCCCTGTTTTGTCCTTCCTTCCAAGCCAATGTCTCTAAGACTATTTTCGGCCCCTTACTTCATTTCCCCTCCCTTCTGTCCATCAAGCTGGGTGAGTCACACTCATCTGCCCAGGAAACCTCATCTATTACCCCAATTGTTCTGGATTGAAAGGAGGAGAAGAACAGTCATCTCCAGATGACATTGTTCATGCCACCCCAAAGCAGCTCACCAAGGGTTTAGGTACTTAATACCAAGCAGTTACTCCACACACACACAAAAGGCTGCCCTAGCAGCACTGACTGAACCTTCAGGACTGTGTTTTGGAGAGGGACAATCCTGCCAGGAGCCTGCAGTTATCACATGCCAGTGTGTTTTTTAACAGTACCAGGACATCCAATTCTCACCTACACACACATGCAGAAGGAACCCATGTGTGCCAGCAGAGATGTCCAAGCGCAAACATTGGGCTAAGATTCAGCTCCTTGTGCAGGGTGGATAAAGAAAGATGCACACAATCCTTCGGTCTTAAATTCAGCCCAATGGATGATTTTCCTCAGCGTTTTCCTCACCAACATGATCATTAGAAACCTTCACTTCCCTCCTGAGTTTTTCTCTTGTATTGTAAATAACTATCTACCCTGAGTTTAACTCCATCACAATGAACATTTTTCCATCCCTTCATTCCTCCATTCCCATTCTCAGGGAAGAAAGCTTTTCTGACTTCAGCCATTTCCTTCCAAATTCTGAGGACATTTTTCCAAGGCTGTTGGTTTCATCATTGTCCTTAGTTTTGATGCTCTCTCACCTGCTCAGTTTTAAAATCAAATTCTGGCCAAACATTGCATTCCTCCAGAACAGGCAGCTCTTTCTCTGTACTGTAGCCACCAATATCAGCAAACATGAAGAAAAAGAAATTATCTAAGCCTCAGGAAACAGCTACTCCTGCCCCTTCAGAGGCAGAGTACAGGAGACATTTGGGGTTTGGAAAAAAAAGGCTATGGAGGGTGACAATGTAAAGCTGTAAACCCCTTTGCAACCTTTAGCTTAACACCACTCATTCCTGAAAGGAGTGGGAAGTATTTCTGATTTTAAAAAGAAGAATAAAATTAGCCTAACCTCACCTGTGTCATAATGAGCTAAAACAATCAAGGGACCTGAAAACTTCATACATAAAGGACTTGACTGACAGCCTCTCAGGAATCCCCACATTGTGTTCGATCCATCAGACTTTGTGAGACACGGAGCCAAATTCTCACATTGCTTACCAGCTCATTGTGCGGGTAAAATCCCTTCTAATGCCAGAGAAACAACTCTGGAACCACACACTGACAGTTTCTAGGAGGTGAACTTGGTGTTTTCTCTCCCATACAGGTCCAGGGTTATGAAAGCACTGCAAAACATTCTGTGGGGGGCCTTTGTGTGCTTACCAACCTGTGCAACAAAAGGTGCTGCAACCAGCAAGTTAACAAGGTTGCAAGGTGCTAGGGGTCATAAGGTCTGCATAGAAATAAATTTTGTGAAGAAAGGAAATTTTATTTTTCAATGAGAAAAAATATTAAATAAATAAATAAATACATAATCTAGTTCACAGAAACTCCAGGTTGACCTATTTTTTTTTCTAAAAGCACACAATTCCAAAAAATCAAAAGCACATGCAATCACTCAACACCTCTGTGAAATCAGGGCAAATCTTGCCTTTTCTTATTTTTCAGAGTAATATAATACAGCAAGTTCAAACCAAAAGATCCTTCCCAGCTTGCCTAGTAATCTCCTGAGAGCCATCCCTACATCCTAACACAATGCTGAGAGTTGGATGATGGGATTGAATAGCATCCAGGTTAAAGCCAATACAATCCAGAGAACAATGATTTCAAACCCAGCAAACCCAGCAGTCCAGAGTGGACTGTGGAATGTATGGTGTTCCTCCCTTTTTTTTTGTGCCTCCAGGAATATTCTTCCATGGTGAGAAAATAAGTGTGAAACTCCCTAAAGTCACCCTGCCTGCCCACCAACAGGATGATCTGGGTGGGATGTAATAACAATGGTGTCAGGATCCACTGAAGACCATATTTCATATTTAAAGCAGAGATATATTTTCTAATGTTTTAATTAACAGAAATCCAAATATATATATATATAAAATTATTTTTAATAAATCTTTATATATATATATAAAATTTATTTTTTAATAAATCTGTCCAAGCCCACCTCCATTTCTCACCAGGTTATCATGACAGAGGCTTGAGACTGCAGAAACCAAAATACTCAGGCACAAAAACTGGCTTTTCACTACCTCGGTCTGTAACGCAGCTTTCATTTCTAGGAGACAGAATAAATGATTCTGAAAATTTTGGTAAACTCCTTCAACTTTGGAAATTGTACTGTGTTCTACTGTTGGGAACTTGGTTTGAGGTTCTGAATCCAACCAGAATCCAGGATTCTGTGGCAGGGTTGCAGATAGCCTGTCCTGCAGCAAGGATCAATATTAGTGCAAGAGAGGAGAAGCACTTAAAAATGGGAGAGTGTACAGAAACAACAAAGACATTGGCTAACAGAGGTCAACCAGTGCTCTTGGGACAGCAGCAGCAACCTGCCAGGGTTTATGTGGATGGGGTGGTGGAAAAAAGCTGATTTTTGAGATCTTATGCACACACTGAATAGGCAAAGCTAGAGCATGGCCTAAACAGACAAATGTGAGAAACCCAAATCAGAAATTCCTATGAACAGTTTCCCCTCACCTCCACAGCCCCATTATTACAGTTGTTATTGTAATTATTGTGGTTGTTGTTATTATTTCACCAGTTCTGATGTTTACATTTAATCTCCATCTGCCAGACAGCTGCTGCAGAGCAGGGATCCTCTGCATATGCACAACTTTGGTGACCCGAGTAATTACAGAAGTACTTCATAGCTTTTCTCTTCCCTAGACACCGTGGAGATGACATCCCTGAGACAGCAGGATATGGGTTTGGTCTGTGACTGTAGATCATCGCTAAATTGTTTTCTGAGCTCCTGTCACCACCCTGTAAAGATTAATGTGAGCGGAATGAAAAGCAGAGCTTTCCTCTCAAGACTCTTTCACTCCTGCTGCTCACAAAGGAGGATGAGCACACCCGACATGTTCTTGGCACTTGAGGCAGAGCATGGGAGCCTGGCAGGTGAGGCAGAAGAGGCAGGTCATGGCACACTGAGGCATGGAGGGTGGGGAGGTCAAACTGAACCTGCACTTCTCCAGACACTTCTGAGAGCAGAGCTGAGCCTCAGTCAGGGACAAATCTGTGTCAAGAAATACGCATTTTTTCCTGCCATGATGCCTAGAAGGAGGACACCTTGCATTGTCCTGCCACGTGCTGGATCCCTTAGGCCAAGCAGCACTGAGCCCCAGGAGGCAGAGCTGGGCCGAAGGTGAACCCACACAGCTCATCTTGCTCCACACAGACTCTCAGCCCTGTCACAGGAGGACACTCAGCTTAGCAGCTGCTCCACTGGTCAGCCATGCTTTTGAAATTATGTATGTACTGAGCTCCTGAAGGTTCGTCAGGTTTTTTGCTCTCCAGACAGTAGCAGCAATAACTCTCAGAGCTTCACAAATTTATGAGGTGCAGTTCATGTCACTAGAACCATGGTTAGAAGCATTAAGGAGATAGATTCTGCTGCCTATTTATAGAGGGACATAGGAGCACCTTCCAAATCACTGAAAATGCTCCTGGCTGACTTGCTTTGTCACTGGAACCAAAGGATGGGATTTCAAGGAACCTGGTCATGTAAATACCCACCAGGGCACCAAAGAATAGTGGCCAGAGCCTCTGGTCAGACTTTTGGGGGGCACAAAGAGAGATAAATCCATCAGTCAGTGGAGAGGTGGTGATCTGTGCCAGTGAAAGAGCTGTTGCCTTCAAGGAAACTTCACAAACATTTTAGTCATACATTCCAGTTCATCAGGAAATTTCTCTTGCAGAGGCACTGAAAGATGCATGTGTGTTCATGTGTGAAGCTAGCAAGGTTNTTTTTCTCTGCAACTTGGTGGGAATAGCTTCATCCAAGCTCCTTATGGACTGTGTGACAGCTACCCAAACACCAGGTCTTCACCCACCCTCCAATTCATGCTCAAGTTCCCATCTTTCCATGTTCACTGTCCCCACTAAGCCTGTCCTTGTGGGGTCCTTGCCTTTCCCACTTCTCCATGCCCAGTACAACCCAATAGCTTTGTGTCCTACACCATCTACCTGCCACAACTCTGTCAGGCAGCACTTGTCCTGGAACCAAAATTTAGTGCCACATCTGCCTCCGTAAGGGACCAGCATCTTGCTGTCACTGCCATAGGCTAGGAAATACTCAGGAGGTGACCTTTCATTGTGTTATTTTTCCTTCTTTGTGAAATATATTTTAATAGTACTCAAGGTCTTCTTGTATTTATTCAATCTTTCTGGAGGTAATTTGAGAGTGTTCATAATCTCCTTTGTCTGCAGCACCATGAAGTGCTAGAGGAAAAAAGGGTTCACCAGTGTGGGTGAGGAAGGAGAAGCTGACAAAACTTCTGGGGTTTTTTGTAGTCCCCTTGACAGAGAGGAACAAGTCACAGATGTGCAGTTGAGCAAAATAGGTGTTTTTATAAGAAAGTGAGCATTACAGCTGTGGGCATCATGTGAGCCTCAACCTTTTCTGAACTAAGGTTTAGGAAAATCTGTAACAAGACTTTGTGTAACAAGAAAGAATATTGGACCAGTGCAAGTCCACTGACAGTTGAAAACTCATTTTTTGCCATGGTTATGTCTCTGGAAAGGCAGAGAGAGGGGAAAATTCTCCAGTTTCCAGGCAGCAGCTGGTGGTAGGAACAACTGAGAAACAAGACAGCTACGGTGGAATTCTTGCAAGTCTAAAGGTGTTATCCAGTTGTCTGCCATAGGGGTATTTTTCATCAGGATAGTGTGAAGTGCATGCCCTTCTTTAGGATCCACAGTTAGTAAAACTCCCTGGTATGCCTTCTGGGCTTCAGAAGGTGAGAAACCGAGCCTGGTTAGGTCATGGAAAAACACCAGGGAAATGTTGCCTGACATGCTCTGCCTCTCCTCAGCCTGTGTTGTTTCTGTAATCCTGACCTCATCCTTTTCTCCGGTGTCCAGCCTGGATCCAGGGATGGTAACTGAAGCTTCTCATCTCAGTTGCCTGCCTCTCTACCAAGCTTCAGAGTAGCTGTCAGTAAAGCAAGGCATTGACTCCCTGACACTTCTGCTGCTTGGCTGAGATGCCACCAATCTTTAAAGCCCTCTTCCCTCTGCATGTCTGCTCTAGGTCCACAGGGATAAGGTAACTCAACTTTAATCCCTCTTGGTCACTGTGCCCCCATTTGACACCCCAGCCTTCAGCACTAGGTTGAAGAGAAATTGGAGAGCATGGATTCCTGCTTCAGAGTGTCTGTTTAATTAAGTGCCTAGGTGTTGAAATACCAGGTGTCCTCTGGGCTGATAGGGTGGGTTTGTGGGACTTGGTGAAACAGAAATGCTGCCGTTCCAATCGAAACTAAAACCTTCCCTCCCAAATCGAGTTCTTAGCAGTACATTGTCCCTAAACAAAGGCTGTTCCTGTCAGGACTTAGAGCCAAGTGGCACCCACTGTTTTGATTTAGCCAGGAGATTGCAGCCACTGTAATGCTCCTGGCATGGCAGGTTTTGCATCCATGGAATCAGCAACCTCTCAGCAGAAAAACTCACCTGTGGGAAGTTTCCAGCTATTTGGAAACAATTTGGAATTTCGGAAACAAATTGGAATTTGGAGAACTGTTTCCAGCTTTGGAAACACCGCTTAGGGCAAATCACACTGCCACATCAACACTGAATCATACCTCGGATGCAGATCGAAGCCTACAGGGCTTCTAGAACAAGTTTTTTTCATCACACCCTTATTTCAAAAAATCCTTTTTCCATTTCCAGTTCTTCCCAGGGCAATGAGCATTGTTAGAAGTGTTTACATTGCTGTTCTCAGCCAAATTAACATTATCAGTCTCACAACTGCAGGAGCTTCTAGGTGATGCTAGCTACTCACAGGCAGCAATTTCAGAAGCACTAAAAGCAAACAGGATATATGATCACATTTAACTATCACTGTGCTTCAACAAGCAAGAATCCTAAATTCTAAGCTTTGTGAAAAAGCCAGAATACCAGATGTCTCCAAGTTTCATGAAAGCAACTTGCTTTGAACACATATATTGTTGCTTTTTGCTCTTTGCTTTTTCAGCTATCTTTCCACAGCCACTGTTGTGTCAGAATGTAGGTAGTGAGAACTAACAATCATCGAAAATAGCAGTCCCCTTTGTCTACCTGGAACCTCCTTCACTTTCCCCACATTCCTGCTCCCTGTAGGAGTAGGACAGCATTGTCACAGCTGACTGAAACAGGAGCCATTCTGTGGGGTAGAAAGCTGAGGACAATTCATCTGAACCTTACTCCCCAAGCCTGACCTTTAAGATGGTTTTCCCTCTCCCAGCTGTGTGTGCCAAGTCTTGATATATCATCATCAGTGGGAAATATGTTACTGCACTGGAGGAGGAAAATAACTGGGAGACATATGAGTAATTGAGACAATGCAGAACTGCCAGATCTATCTATGGGGGCAATGCTACAGTCTGACGTTATGCACATCCAGGTAAATTATCATTTTGATATGTATTTTCCTGTGGGGACAGAAACTAGCACAAAAATACAATGGATTTTTCATTATTATCACATTGTGAAGAAAGTATTGGAAACTCCTTTTCACCAGTGGCTGTTTTCCGGAAGTGGGAGAGAAGACTGGTGGTGTCCCTCCCAAACACCCTAAAGTGGTTTAAATGAAGGCATCCCTTCAAAAATGCTAAATCTACAACTTCTTAGCCCACCAGAACACATTTTAAATTAGCTTTTCCAAAATTTTCTGAAAGCTCTCAACAACAATAGCAGCAGCGTAAACACTGTAAACAAAGTGTCTTTTCCATGCTGAACAGCTTAATAAAGAAGAAAAGTGAGAAAAAAAGAATCACAAAAGCAGTGGAGTATCAAGGCTGACCCTGTCTCTGTGGGGACAACCCCTCACTCCTGGTCCAAGGGCCTTGTAGCTTTGGCAAAACCTCTGGCTCAAGCCTTGAGCTTTGTCAGGCAAGTTCCTGGCTGATCTCAGCCCGTGGTGCTCTGTTAGGTCTCCATCACCCTGTAGGATAAAGCACTTTCCCTGCCTTTTGTGTTGAGTCCCAGCAGCTTCCTGTAGCCCCAAGCCTCTGATGAAGTGTACAGTGCTGCCTGAGGCACTGAGCTTCCCCAGGCTTGTGAAAACCAGCCTCGCAATATTCTACAGCCTGCTTGGAAAGCTTTGGCCAAGCTTTGTCAGTGAGATAGGATGAAATATACCATCTTGTGGTGGTAATATTAATTAGTCACTGTTTCTGAAGTGTATTAGATGTTATGGTGTCTCTGTCTCTTCTTATCTGCAATATGGGCTTTCTGGCCCTTCTCTTTACCTCAACCAATATTTTATATAAAACCTGGAGTGAAAAGTCTGCGCTGACATTACAGGATGAGCCAAGTGACTATCATTCAAATATTTATTTCATGAGAAGTAAGAACATTTTGCACTTTTCTCCAGAACTCTTTCAAAATCAGCTCATTTCTTCTTGTTGGAAGAGAGCCCATTGTTCATTTGACACTAAAGATAGAGCTTTGCTGTTTTCTTTTAAGTCAGCATTTGGAGGGTGGACAGCAGAGAGGGAGTTAAGCTTTATTATGCTGCCTTGTCAAAAGGATACAGCATTATGCAAAAGGAATGAAGTGGAACAAAAAAATTTGCTTTCTTTTCCACATGCTCTCTCTCACTGGCACCCAGTTTTCAAATGACATTCCTCCTTTGCTTTGTCTGGTAGATTGGATTTCAGATGACTGTGCCAATTAAATGGCAAGAGCACCTTGATGCCTCAGGAAGCTGTTTCCTCCTGCCCACAACATTTCTAGATTAATGGGGCAGAAGGGTGGTGCTGTTTGTCTGGTTTTAAATCTCTCTTAGATAAGCATTTGAACAACTTAGTGCTGGATCCTGCAGCCTGGAATGAACAATATTCCCCCAGAGTAAAGGCAGGCAGAGTGTCACACACACAGAGTGGCAGGAGGGGCACAGAGGCACGAAGTGATCTGCCCGAGGTGACACCGAGTGTAGGAGCAGGCACCATGGCTCACAGCTTCCTTGGCTTCAGACTGGAGGCAGGGAGAGAGGGACTGTGTGGTCTACCAAGAGAAAAGAGGACAGATGGTTGTTTTCCTCTGTGGCATGGCAGGATAAACCAGGAAACACTGAGTGATGCCTCTCCTGATTTGTATTTCTAACAACGTGTCCCTACCTCCCAGCTGTTCACAGAATGCTGTGCAGTGAAATGCTGGAGCACAAATCTCATCAGGAGCAGCTGAGAGAGCTGGGAAAGGGGCTCAGCCTGGAGAAAAGGAGGCTCAGGGGGGACCTTCTGGCTCTGCACAACTCCCTGACAGGAGGGGACAGCCGGAGGTGGGGGGTGGGGGCTGCTCCCAGGGAGCAAGGACAGGAGGAGAGGGAAACAGCCTCAGGCTGGGTCAGGGGAGGTTTAGTTTGGATATTAGGAAAAATTTCTTCATTGAAAGGCCTATTAAGCATTGGAAGAGGCTGTTCAGGGAAGTGACAGAGTCATCATCCTTGGAAGGATTTAAAGAACATGTGGCACCTAGGACATGGCTTGGCAGCGCTGGGTTAATGGTTGGACTTGATGATAATAAAGGGTCTTTTTCAGCCTAAACAGTTGTGTTCATAGCCAGTAAAGTGTTTCTCTGTGTGCTTATCATCCTTGAAAGTGGAATCCCTCATAGCTGGATGCAGCTTGCATGGTGCACAGTGAGGGACTCCAGGCAGACTCCCAGTGAAATCCAGAGCTGGGTGTGATTAACTTCCCTGCACCTCTGAGGAATAGTACTAGGAAATTGCTAACATTGTAAATTGTCTCAAACATGCACTTACTGAAGCCCTTAAAGAGCAATTACTGTATGTTAACTGAACACCATCAACTGTAAAAACAGTTATGTGGGTTTAATAAGTGTATAAAGGAGAAAATCTCATCACCCTGTAATTTGTTCTAAATCTCATAAAAAGTGTAACTTGTACATTTATTGCTTATTAATACATAAAACATGTACAGCATGTTAAAACAGTTAATTAGCACATATATAACAGGCTAAAAGTTGAGTAACAAATTATCACTAGAGTATTGTTGAGTCCTTCATTAGCCATGTGAAACCACCCCTCAGCATGGAGGGCTCGTATTGTCCTGGGAATTAGGTGATTTCAGCTACTGTTCAGTAATTTTAAATCGAGGACAATGGACAGTGTCCATTTCCCCTGATTCCAGAATCACCTCACAGCACAGGATACTCCTGAGAGAGCCAGAAGGCAGGGGAGGGGTAGCAGGAAGACATGCTTCTGAGCAAAGTCTACAGCCCTCACCTCCATGAGGTTGTGTTTAAAAATCTGGCCAGAAAATGAGGTGAGAACACCAATTCACAATGTGGCGACCTCCATCAGGGGCGACCAGCACATCAGGACAGAGAAAAGGGTTCTGTATGAAGGTCCTCATGATGGAAGAGGAGCTCAGTGGTGGATGACATCAGGAGGAGGGGTTGTGGCAGAGGCCACAAAAGGGGAGCCAAAACTGGAGGGCTGGAGGCCCCCACCATCATCAGGAGGGAAGTGAGTGACTGAATATTACAGTGGGAGTCTGAAAAAGTAGGAAAAAAGAGGTGAGGGCTGGCAGAACAGGGTGAAGAGCTGCAACTTGGGCCTGCAGTCAGCATGGATTCTCGCTAGGGATCCCAGAGGGAGGAAAATAATGTATGATATGTGCCACAGGGAACGTCACCCAGTCACACAGTTGGCGGAAGGAAACCACAACACAGAATTACACTTTGTTTAGTCTAAGTCGACTGCCAGCATGCACACACACCACATGAAAGGCAAAACCTGAGCATGTTCCCAGAACACCTTCCTGACGAAGCCATCTGCTGCTGCCCAAGCTAATGTTACCATCCTCCCCATCACAACAAGCTTTGGAAGCATGAACTCCATTTTCTAAGCGAGACAACATCCTCACCTCAGCTCCAAGCCTGCCAAGTGCACTTCAGAGACTTGTAGGGTTTATCTGCTTGGACAAGCAGGCGGTGAGGATGGAATACCCAAACATCCCCCTGATGCCACAGGGTAGGTCTGGAAGTGATTGGTCAAACTGAAAGTCCAACAAGAGAGGTTTTCTCCTGGCCCCAGACACACAGGTGGATGGTTGTTTCTCCCCAGAGTGGGTAGAAAAGCCTCCCTTTCCTCAGAAGTGTTTTATAACAGGCCCCAAGGATGTGTGAAAATTTGTTCCCCCTCAGAAAAGGGTATTGTCTCGCTAAATTTGCTTAAATTATTTGACAATATTTAATGGCATTTTACTCATTACTCATCTAGATAGTAAATCCTAAAATATGGTATCCCACCAGATTTAAAGATTACAAAGAAAAAGAAATTAAAATAAACAAATAAAAATAAAAATAATAATTTAAAAATCGTCTGCCTTTTTATGCACAAATGTACAACTTGGAGAAAACATTTAACTTAAATCCTTTCCACTTCTGAATGCCTTCATGCTAAGGCCATGGACAAAGACCCAACGCACCAGAATTTATTTTTGGTTTATGATAGAATTCCTCAAAACCACATTCCCTCTTCTTATACCAGTTCTCTAGCTGACAAAAAGAGATGTTAGACCCCTTTTCTGCCCCAACAACAACAACTTGTTTGTCCTTTAGATTTTTTAGGAAAGGTTTCTGCTCTCTTCCTACTACAGGAAACACTACAGAAATATTTGTGTAACATGATTTTTTAATGCTATTGTCATACAAAATAGATTATTGTCTTATTCCATTTTTCTCATTTCATCCTCTAATTATTCTCTTTGAAAGAGCATTAGTGGCAAAGGATTAAACACTAACATACTTTTGCTCAAACTCTATCTACTGCTGGTGAAAAGAAACATTAGATTTAAAATAACCGAAATACTTCATGAATAGCAAAGCCGCTCTAGTGCAACTGATCCTCCATGAAAGAGGCCTTGAAATGGTGATAGGAGATATTTATATGTCATTTTAAGCCCTTGTCTGTCACTGGACTATAAACAGGAATTAAAGTTTAGGGATTTTGAATGCAAGTTTGTACAACTCTTCCTCCTTTGAGAGCCTTGAAGTTAAATATTATAGGTTTAGTGGGTGTTACTCCTAACACAGTGGTGAAGAGAAGACTATCACTACCTTTAAAAGAAAGACATCCCAGTCTGAAATTGGCGACAACCTGGGCTAACCAAAGTTGTGCTGGAAACCTGCTATTGAAGAAGCAAACAAGATTCCCCACTGCTCAGAGTCAGATGAAGACAATCTGGAAAACTTTGTGTAGGGCAAAGCAGTCCAGCAATCAAAGAGCTGTACAGACAGATTGTTTAGGGGCCATAATTGAGATTTTCAAATTAGATATGGATCTGAGCCACAAAGTTTTGATCAGGATTCAGGCAGCCTACAGGTGAGTCTTTGGTCTGACCTACCATGGAACTGGGGCAGTGTTCACATCCTGATGTCTCCTAAGTTCTTGCGCAGTTTGGACCTGAGAGGATTCAACTCACGTCCAGTTCAAGCTCCAAAAGCTCAGTTTATCCTCTGCTTTGAGGTTTGTGTGGAACAGCACCGTGTCAACATGGACAGGAGCTACCAAACCCTTTCCACTTCTGAATGACTATTTTTACTCAGATCACATGGTTTTAACAATCATGTGCCTGATGTCCTGAAGAGTCTAAGCAGAGGAAAACATGCTTTTTTTCTGGAAAGAACACATCAAAGACCTAGTGCTTTACAGACCTTGCCTCCTAATTATCTGTTGGTTCTTACAAACCAAGACTACCTGCAATAGTTTAAAATTCCTTCAACTGCAGCATCTCTGCTAGGACCCTGCAGTGACTTTGGTCTAAATGATTCCAAGAAGACTTGAAGGAATATTTGGCACAGTAGCTATATGTGGTTTTGTTCAGTTGCAGAGAAAACTTTGAATTTCAGTTCAACTTTTTCAGCACAAGCTAAATTAATTTGAAGCATTGCTGGTGAATACCCACCTCTCTTGAAACGCTCCTGAGAGCACAACAGAACAGCTGCAGGGAGACACATTTCACATAGATTTGGAAGTCATGCATGTACAGTTGGCTAGACTGAGCTAATCTCTTCATTAATAGACGTGTAAACTCTACAGAGAATTCAAGAGTCAAGCTGAGGCATATTTGCTGTTACACCAAATATTCAAAGAGAAATTATTTGAGAAGGAAAGCATGTCTCTTCTCATTCCAGCACCTGACTTCATTTTTTCCCTAAGCATCCTAGCTGAAATTAATCAATTGCAATTCCTGACTGATTATTTTATGAAAAATTCATTTTATGAACAGTGTCAGAGTAACAGAGCTTTCACAACTAACTTTTAGGAAGCATATCTTTTTAGGATACTAAAATAGCAAAAAATTTTAACACAAAAGTATTTTGCCTCTCAGTTTTCATCAGAAAAACCAGGTGTTCAGTCAAATCTAAAATTGAATTAGTAGCAAAAGTACTGTAACATACCAGAACACAAAATGAATGAGAAAGAGGTAGGACTTCTGTGGATAAAGGTTTTGTCAGGATGGATTAAGGTGAGATTTTCATTAGGGACAGATTATTCCTTTCCTGCTCACCATGGGATTTTCTTTTTTCTCCTTCAGGAGTCAAGACATTGAACCAGAGAGGGAACATACCTGATCTTATCAATTTCCACATTCTGATGGAACAAAACAGATCTCAAATGGAGCAAAAGGAAAGTCAGTGGTGTTACCTGAGTCTTGCACTCTCTCTCTGTCTATATACACAATATACTGCATTGCAT
The DNA here is from genome assembly GCA_008694505.1 of Cyanoderma ruficeps. Classification (NCBI taxonomy): domain Eukaryota; kingdom Metazoa; phylum Chordata; class Aves; order Passeriformes; family Timaliidae; genus Cyanoderma; species Cyanoderma ruficeps. The sequence continues at coordinate 584,919 of VZDJ01000314.1, read as the reverse complement.
GAGAATTTATTTTATTTTGCTTATTTTTGAGCATTTTTTCCTCACTTTTTTGCGAGCTGACAGAACTTTGCTTTGGATTCCTCCAGTTGTAAAAAGCGAGAATATAGGCTCAACCACAAGACCAAAGCAAACCCCAGATCTCCCCACACTGACACCATTTTGGGTGTTTCATTTGATTTGCAGCATATTGTGTGAGTGCTGAAGGGAAGGGATTGTAGGATCCAAGCTGGAATTAATTAAATCTGAAATAGAGATCGATATTTTCTTCTCTGTGATGGTAATCTTCTACATGTCAAGGGCTCTTGTGTGCTGTCCCCTGGCAGTGATGCCTATAGACCTAAAGAGAAAATTATAAAATCCACTTTGATTCTGCTAAGAAATCACTGTTTTAGTTACATGATATGCCGCAGAGCACACATTTAGATGCCTATTTATTTGTTCATATCTTTAAATTTGCCTTTTAGTCAGAAATGTTTAGACACAGAACAGGCAGAAATGCTGTTCAGAGAAGGGCTGTGAGACAGTGAGCACACCCTCAAAGTAGTTCACGCTTCACCAAAAACGTGGGCTTGCAAAAAGAGACAAGCTGGAGAAGTCAAGGGTTTAGAGAACACTGAAGAAATAGGAATTGGGAAACAGGCTCATGAGGGAAATTTGGAGATCAAGAGTTTCGGTCTCATGCCAAAGGAGGATTATTGCTGATACTAGACCAGGCCAGTGGTGTTTGTGATCTCTTTGCTTTGGAACCAGACAGCTGGCTCTCATGGTGGAAAAGTCCTGTGTTCTCAGAAGAATACTGAAGGAAGACTTCAGGGTGAGGAAGAGGGCAGAAATTTGGGCCAGCTTCCATTGAACACCAGCAGCTGTGTTGAGGTATTTCCTCCAAGCCTGGAGACTGGCTTTTGCTGTGTGGGTTCACATAAAGTCTTCCAAGATAAATGGGCAAGGAGTACCAACATTTCACATCCATTTCCCAAAGAGTGCATTTTCCTCTGGGAACCCCACAGATTCAGACTCGTATATGATTCTGCCAAGCTTCAGTGCTGTCCCTGAGTCACAGGACAACCTCAAAGGTTGAACTCTTCTCCAGGGAAGCTGGATGTTTGGAAGGGAGGGAGATATCGGCCTGATATTCCTATTCCCATAGCAACTCCTGCAAAGCCTTTGCTTGGGGTGGATACAAAGGCAAGAGCTCTGCATGGGGAGCATACAGCCACTGTACCTCCAGGCTGGAGGAAAATGCCAGCAGTCAAGATAGCAATAATGAGGCAAACATTTACCCAGGCTTCATAAGCAAAGGGAGGACAATGAGCCTGGGAACACAGTGTGCGCAAAATCCCAGTTATCCCATGGCACAAACCCTCCAGGGTTCTCAGCTGAAAGAAAGAGACTTGCCAGTCAACGCAGAGGGGTAATAATGTGAGCAAAGGATCATTGTTAGTAGCCATTCCCTCCCACTCCTATGATTTAAGTTCAGCACAGGGACCTCAACACAGGTGATCCATGAAGGGACATGAAGGGAACTTAAGGAAAGACAGGATAAGACTGTCACTGTAGTGACACGACAAGGGGGAGTGGTTCAAATCAAACAGAATGGGTTTAGATCAGACTTTAAGAAAAAATTCTTGGCTGTGAGGATGGTGAGGCACATGTTTCCCAGAAAAGCTGTGGCTGCCCCATCCCTCAAGGCCAGGTTGGACAGGGCTTGGAGCAACCTGGGATAGTGGAAAGTGCCTATGGGAGAGGGTTGGAACAAGATAATCTTTAAGGTTCCTTCCAACCAAAATCATTCTTTGATTTTATTATCCAGTCACATCCAGCCTGATAGGTATCCTAAACATCGGGAGATCAAATGCTTTGTTTCAAACTCACACAATTCTGACAGTACGGTGGATAGGAAAATGCAACTGCAGGAATCTAAAACTCATCCCAAGGTCTTCAATTATTACATCAGTGATGTATTCTTATTGATATATCACTGAGCAGCCCTTTCCTCTTTTAATCTGGTGAAAATGCAGGTAGGCTCTGGGCTAGAACACATAATGAGCAAATTACTTGTAGGTCTCTCTGAATAAATGTTTCCAGAGATCCCTGAAAAAGGTCTGACTGTTCAAAATGCATCATTCTCCCCCTTTCCCTGTAAACCCAGGTTAAGGAAATAAGCATCTTAACAGGGATATTTCTCTACTTTTTGACTACTACGGAAAAAGGCATAAGCATGTAAAGCTATCAAGTGATCAAAGGTTTCGTGCTGTTTCACAGCATACACATTCCTTTAAGATCCAACCCCCGTACAGCCCGAAAGCTGCTTAAACAGGGAACAGGATCTGATTCAAACACAACCAGATTTTAAAAAACCCAAAACCTTCTGACATCTTATCAACATGTATTTAAAAACCTGTATTTAGCAAAGGAAGATTCCATGACAACACCACAAGCACCACTTCAGGTTTTTGGACAATGAGGAAATACACCCAGCTCCAGATTTTTGGGTGAATATTTAGCTCCAGTCAAGTACAGCACCAGTGCTGGATCCAGTAGGTCATCAGATGCTGGGGAATACAATATTGCAACAGCCCATGACAGGGTAATCCAAATAGCAGCCTGTCTCCATCTATTTTGATCTTCCCATACAGCCTGCAAAATTTCCTCCTATGTTTGGGTTCAGGAGCCAGCAGAGCTTGGCAGTGTGCCCCTGATCTCTAATGGATGTTGTCCTGGGGCACACTGGAGGCATTTTTGGGGGAAGTTGTAGACCCTAGAAATGTGTAACCTAGGGCAAGTCACTTGCCATGACCTGCGAATCAAAAAATTCTCTGTAAAACACTGGGGGAAGGGGTGCAGGAGGGGAAAAAAAAAGACGACTTTGCTGCCATCCAGAGCTGCCAAGTACAGAATCAGTCACTTGCAGGGACCCATCTCCAGAGCAAGCCAATATAAAAGCCACACACAGACGAGCACACACTCTTAAAAAGTTTTTATTAATTTTCATTGTTTTTTTTTTAAAAAAAACAAACCCGTCAGTGCAACAGTTCAGTATCCCCTTCCTATCCCCCATCAGTAAGCAGTAATTTTAAAATCAGGAAATACCGAGTGCTGAAGCCAATGGGTTAGCATTTTGCTATTATTTCCTTCTGTCAAACTCTGAAAAAGTCCTCTGTATAAATTAAACAATGAAAAAAATGTTATTTTCAATTCTATGTCATTACAGTCAACAGAATCATAATAATGCACCTAAAATGTGTGTCCACAATATATCAGGTATACATTTTTGGGAAAAGAAAAAAAGGAAAAAAATATGACATTCTAAGCTTGTTAAAAGGATAATGGTCCCATATTTTTTTTTATTACAGGTTAGCAAAACAAAATCCAATGGATTACAATATTTACATGTTATTTGAAAAATTAAGTAGTGATAAAAGCATGTCACAATCTTTGTTTTTTTTTTTCTTTTTCCTTTTTGGTAACCATTACAAACACCCAATCCAGGTATGGAACTGTTTAAATATATTTGAAATGAGGCCAATTAAAAAACAAATACAGACACAAAATGTGTATTTATACCTGTCCCTCCAATGTGTTTTTTTCTACGATGTTCCCTCCCTATTTAAAACAAAACAAAACAAAAAAACCCAAACAAACAAAATGAACAAAAAACCCCCAAAACAAAACAAAAAACCCCAAAACAAACAAACAAAAAACCCCCACACAAAACCCAAAAAAAACCCAACAGAAAAGTCAAAAGAATCCCCCTAATACACAATTGATGAATCCCCAAAAGCAAAACACCATGCTTCTCAAGTAGCACTTATTCCACAAATGCAACATTTTTGCCATCACTTTTAAGTGAAGCTGTCCAGGACACAATTTCCTGGACAGCTTCCTATTTTCCCCCCTCCCCCTCCCCCAGATATCCCCCAAAAACCAAAAAAAAAACCAAAAACAAACCCAGACCAAAATAATTTCAGTGATGAGGAGAATTTGTTATGCAATGTGTAAGGCAATCAGCCTGACCTCAGATGGGAAGAGGCTCTGTGCACTGCATGGATGTATCAAAATGTGCAGTGTTCCATAGAGCTCCTACTGACATTCAAAACTCGCCACGACTGACCTGCTAAAGAGGAAATTGTCACTGTAAGGGAAAAAGGGGTTCAAGTGGAGAAGTGACACTACCTGACCCACACATTTCTCCACAGCTGCTCACTCTACACAGCACCAGCATGGGGTATGGGGAAACAGCCAGCTGCAGCTTCACTTCCTCAAATTGGCCCTGGACTCAAGACTGAGTGTACTGGGCTTGGTGTCTGCTAAGGACAAATATTGTGATAAAACCAGGTTTTCATTATTGCTAAATAAAAATAAATAAAATAATTTTAGCTGTGTGAACCTAATCCAAGAGACTTAGGGTCTAGAGTGTTACAGAGACAGAATAAATGGAAAGCTTCATAGTGACTTTGATAATTCAGGAAAATTATCATAGTTCAAAGTCAAAGGTAAGAAGTTCATATTTTGTCTGTCCCTCTGATCATAGGGAATCATGCTGCTTAAAACATCTCAGTATTCAGAGCTAAGGAAAAGAAATGATACCTGGCCAAAGTCATGTTTTCATCATGGCTGCAGCTAGGACTGGCAGTCTTTGGGATGCCTGGGCACCTCCTTTCCCCTTAGCTGAGGCTGACACTTCTAATCCCTCCCTTTCTCCTTCTCAGGAAATTTTGT
>VZDJ01000314.1:541421-580157 GCA_008694505.1 Cyanoderma ruficeps | reverse complement strand
TTCTCTTTTCTAAAGCAGTTGCATTCAGTCTGGAAAAGCGTTATGTATTAAAACTAGAAAAACGCACACAAACTTGTGCGTCCAAAAGTTGTCCCCCCACCACTTCTTCCACGCTCACGACGCTTCCACTCATAAAACAATCGAAGTCTCCACTGCAAAGCACGATGTGTAATGTAGGAAAAACGTGGGGAGTTGCTTCATTAGTCCAAGATGAATTTAACTTCCCATCGTCAGATCCAGGAGGAAAAAAAGATGCAGTGATGTAATGGAGCCACTTATTCCATCACTTAAATAACTTTAATATACACACACTCACACAGGTACCAGTGCTTTGAAAATAGATCATTCAGTCCTAAAAGCAGCTTTATTTCTTCCTTCAGCCCACCCCACCTGCCCCACCCCGCTCATCACTGTTCAAGTACTGTCGATTAGAACCACCACAAACGCTTGCTTATTCATTTTTGGCCTCTGGGGTGTCTAGGAGAGGTTGGTCAGCAGTCACCATGCTGATGGTGGTTTCTCTGTGGTGGGAGTAGTCCACCACCATGGTCTCAATGCTTTCCTTCTCCTCTGTCAGCGTGCTGGCCATCTCCTCCACATCCTCCTTGGGCTGGCTGTCCTCGTCTCTCCTGTGCTTGCTCTCATTCAGCGCCCTGCAAGAAACAGGAACGGTCAGGCATGGGGTACAGTAAAGCCAGCCCATGCCTGTCACATGAGGGACAGCAGCAGATCACCTTCCAAAAAGGCAGCCACACCATGCCACTAGCTCAAAAGGAGAGGCAGAGGAATGAAGTTGCTGGTGGGACATTCTAGCCCTGAAACTGAATCTTTATTTCTTCTGCACTGGGACAGATTTGGGATCAGAGGGAAGGACTCAAATTGTGACACTTGAAGTTTATTCCCATCTCTCTGGTCTCTTGTAAACAAGACTTAGGAGGCACCAAACAATGGCAGAGGAAAGGAGTACATTTCCCAAAGAGTTAATAAAATCCAATAAATCTCTTCATAGGTTGCAGGCACTTATATTCAGACTTACATTCTCTTAAGGGTAAGAGAAGTTATTGTTTCTCATCCCATTTTATTTAAGTCACAATATTGTATTCAGATGCTTCCCACATGCCAGCAGCCTTGAATGAAATCTACTTTTTGAAGAAACTCTGGCTATAAAAGAGATCTTGCTACCAATGAGATATACATCAAAAGAAGGAAAGATTGCTCCAGAGATTCCCATCTGAGATGCATATCATCCCGCCGTGTGCAAACTGCCATAGAGAGGAATTTTTTTAAAAAAAAACTTTTTAAAAAACTTAAAAAATAGCACACTTAGGGGAAGTTAATCCTGACCAACAGGCAATCACCTAGGGACAATCTGAAGTCTTAGAATCATAGTTAAACCCTACAGTTTACAGCCATCCTGGGCAGCAGAGATAAAAGAACGCAGAGACATCCAATGACTGTATCCAAAGACAGATTTTGTCTTCACAGAACTGCATCTATTGCAGTTTTTTGGAAGGGCTGGGATGAGGTGGGGGGAATATATGAAACTCTACTGACACCTTTGGCTGTCTGGCAAGGGAATACAAATCAACTTACATGCCATGCCTCAGCACATGCCGCTCCCACTCAGAGCCCTCGGTAAAGGATCGGCCACAGAACTCACATGGAAAGCGTTTCTCTGGAGCACTGCTGTCAGGAAACATCATGGGATCTGGAAAAAGACAGCACAGCCCATGAACTCAGAAATGCCAGGGCAAGAAGGGACCACTGTGATCCTACTCCAGTCCCCTCTGCGGCACCTCTCATTCCAGAGAGGCAAAAGAACTTTCATGTCAAATAACTGGGAAAATGCAGCTCCTGAAAAGGAAAGTGACACTGCAAATGACAAACCCCATCCTAGGTCTTAAAGCATCTCTGCAGGTAAGGGCAACAAATTATTAGTCCCTGCTTCACTATTTCAATCAATGAAGAAACTGTGGAATTTAAATTCTAAACCAAAACTGCAAAGCTTAGGACTGAAGTCGCTTGAAAGCAAAATTAAAAAAACCCACTCAAGTCCATCTATCATTTCAGAACTGGTAGTACAAATTTTAGGAAAGACATGGATTTGGTACATTTAACATGTAATTCTTGTAATAGATCATGAAGCCTCATGGATTAAGTCCTGCATCTTAACTGCATAGGTGTCTCATGTCATCCTAATCTTTTATATGAAGTGCTAGGGGCCTCATTTGCAGAAGTGTCAAGCACCTTGTAAGATGAGTGAAGTCACTGGCAGCTCAGGGAGTGACATTCCTAAAAGCCAAGCTCCATGTGAATACAGCCTGCTATAACAAAAGATGAAACATTTTCTCACAAATTAAGAAGATCACCACACAAGGCATTGAAAATAATTGAATGAACTATCTCATGACACAGGGATAAATAGTTTTAGAAGCAAATGCTGCTGATGTTCCATATAAGAATGTAGCTATGGATGGGGCTTGGAGCAACCTGGGACAGTGGAAGGTGACCCTGCCCATGGCAGGGGCAAGGACTGGATGCTCTTTAAAGGGTTCTTCCAACCCAAGCCAGTCCATTATTTATACCTGAAAATCCCATTAAGTTTAGCAAGTGTTACTCTAGTAAATCCACCACCTCTTCAGAAAACACCATCTTGTCCATCCTACTCCTCAGTAATTTTTGTCTCTAGGGATGTGAATGTGGGCTGCTTCCCTGGAGGATTATCAGAAGCTGCTCTTCTCTGGGTCCTGCAGAGAAGAAGTAACAAGACTGCACACACACCTGACCTCTCTGCGGTTTAGCTCTGTCACACATACAAGCACCCATGGACATTTAATTTTTCCCTATTATGGAAAAACACCTCTTGATCTGCTAAGACCAAGACAAAAGATCAGTTAACAGCCTCTCTGAGTCACAGTTCCATCTGGGAGAACTGTTCTTGGCATGGTCTATGCCAGACTTCATTTTTCCCCACGCATCTCCTTTGATACTATGTCCTCTACCACAACCAAACGACTCCCTTCCTTTCCCATCCAAGAGTGCAGTTCAGCTATGCTGCCCAGCATTGTTTGTCCACATGGTCAATGGCCTTTGTTTGGTCCAACAGCCCACTTGAAGAAGCCACAAGCTATTATTTGCACCCTCAGTACTGCACAGAGCAGCTCAAGTTGAAGTGGTGAATCTAGGGAAGAAATCCTGATTCTCCCAAAGCCACAGATCTCAGACAGATACTTGGAGCACAAAGAGGCACTCTCAGCAAATCCCATTTTCTTCTAACACTACAAAAGCTAGAATTGTCAGATGCACCCCAGCAGCACCCAGGATTGCACAGTTGGATGTAGTTTGAAAGCTATGACAGCATAAGCCACTGTGACAGGCTCTATTTGAAACCATAGGTCTGGCTCTCTGCTGTCAGGGCAAACCATTGCTGTTTCAGAAGAACCTTCTGAAAATGCTTAGGAAGATGCCAGTATGCAACTTAACATCCTTCAGTTCCTGTTCCACTGGGACACTTTCCAAAAATCTTGGACCATAAGAGTGGCAATTCACACAACTTGTCTAGAAAAAATGCAATCAATACAACTGGATCTTTTCTAATATCCTTTTTGTAGTAGGCATAAGTGTTTTCTGCATTTTCTACCTATTTTACTATAATGTATTGCAAATGGTTAAGAGATTGAAAAGCAGAAAAAAACCCTAACAAAGGTGAAACATCAACACTACAGGCCAGAGAAGAAAGAAATGCTGCAAACCAAACCTGAAAAATATGCCTGACTTTTTTAGGCTGGTCATCCAAACAAGCATGGAGAAATCATTTTAGCCAGTCATAGATTAAAGAAAGCAGAGACAGGGGTGGAAAAAAAAAAGGTATAGAATCATCAAGACACTGCCTTGCTTAACTCTGAAACATGAGGATAACACATCTATTAACCCTTGCACATGTAAAACTCCATCATGGAAGGTGATGTTCTTATACTTCCAGGCTGTAACCTAAAGCAAATTTAAACAATGAACTTCATCTTGGGCTGCGTCCCTGCCTGTGGCACATTCACAGGGATTTGTGAGGCTTGGCAGCAAGCACTTTCTTCTCCTTGGGCCAGGCACCACGGCCTTCAAGGTCACTTCAGCACCTGTGCCTGTGTGTAATGCAAAGGTAATCCTCACAAGGACAGCCTGACTCCTCACCCCCTGCTAACTGTGGGTCTACACACATTAATCAGCCTGCTGCATCTGCAGCTGCAGTGGGCTGGTGCTTTAGTCAAATCATGACACAATTATTGTTCCAACCACAAAGCTGAGAGGGTCAGAGCTGTCCCCAAGAAATGCTGAACTCTGAAATGCACATGGAACTGACATCCCTCCTCAGATTTTTCTGCTGCTCCACCTAAGACCTTGTGAAGGACATTTTTCATTAAGACATAAACGGTTTCCTATCCAATTGGCTTGCATTCTCATTCCAGTTAAAAGCCATCACTAACTGCTCTTGAAGTACTGCTGATAAGCACAAACTGAATTTACCCTGCAGGGACACCAAATGAAACACAGGATGCTGGGGTCTTTGTTATTTGAAGGTAAGAAGCATGATCTGAATCCCCCTAGTTCTGTAAACTACCTGTGAAATGGGATTTTTTCAATGCCTGAAAAAAATGTACTGAGATACCTGTTTTTTGTGAAAAGCCCTTGAGTGAGTTTGAAAGCTAAAAAATCAGGAGGAAAATGTTAACCAAACATGGTGATGTACCTTTAGCTGAACTACACGGAACCTGGCTAAGTGGAATTATCAGCATCAAGAACTGGGCAGCCTGTCATTCAAACCATGAAGGGACTAGAGATAGTTAAGAGCTGCTGCATTTGAATGATGCATTGTTGGACCAGACAAAACACAGTTACACCAGATATTGGAATAATTTGTCTTTTATGGGAGAAGGTTGTTGGACAGGAAACCCTTTATTTAATTAACAGAGAACTTACTTTTTCTCTGCTGATTTAAATTCAACCAAACCAAAGTATATGGCCTAGCCTTGCTGAAGTCAGTGGGATTATTCTACATACCAACCTAGGCACATATTTAAATACAAAATGGTACAGACAGGTGGGCATGGATGTACCGTGGCTCCTGAACTGCCAACTGCAGCAAATGCAAACAGGACTGACTGTCTGACAAAGAATGCTGGGCAGAGATAAATAACAGCCGATAAAGCAGCCTTCATCCCTCACTTGGACAATGCCAAGTGAAAGCTGAAAACTGGTTACCAAAACATAAAATCTGACAGACCACTAAAATACACTTACATAGTTTTCCAAGCCCTTATAGATGTTATCTGAACAGGTGGATTAGTCACAAATGCTGTCTCATAGCATGTATTCTCTCTGAACAGACAAAAAACTTGTAAGGAGAATTAGAAACACGAGATTCCTACAGGAGCTGTGTCTTCAGGAAAGCCACATTCTGTTACTGGTTTTGCACAGAATGTGCTGTCCACTTAACAGCTGACCTCGCATGGTTGCACTGGTGAGGCAGAGAGCAGTGCCCAAAAAACCACAACAAAAACCCCTCAACACATCAAAAAGCCTGCACTGACCTCTCTCTTGAGCTTTGGGGCTTAACTCTTCTTCTTTTTCTTCTTCATCACTGCTAGAGCTCTCTGTCTTCCCTTTCATTTGTTCCAACTGGTCCAAGTTAACCCGTCCAACCAGCTCAAAATTACGACTCACCTTTGAAAGAAACGCTTCTGTTAGCACTCAGGACAATCACCAACTAGCCAGAAAAAAATGAGCACAAATGCAAAACAAAACTGAGTACACCCCAAAGCCTGCTCAGCTTGAAGTAACATGCAGTCCCCATAATCAAATTAATACTCATTTATTTTCAGTGGCAGTGATTCTATCATTACTGTTTATTCTGCATTTCTAATTTCTGGTTTTTTTGGAAATTAATGAGATTCGGTAAACCCCTTCCATTGCTTCATCCAAGAAATGTAAAGCATCGAGTCATATCATCATTTTCATGGCATTATCCAACTGCTGTGATCAAACGCTGCTACCACACATCCACACCGAAGGGAAACTCTCTGTGACGAGTTCATTCAGCTTTATTCATGAAAGGATGGTTCTTTTTTCACTAAGCACATGGCTGCTGTGTGGCACATAGAGTCTCATTCATTAATAACAGATTAATTTTCATTACACTGGGCTGCAAAGTGCTTTGCTAACTGATACACAGACTATAATGGGAACACTTCACCCAGCAGTCAAATTCAGCTAACCCTGGGGTGAAATGCACCAGCTACTTAACAGCTCACAGCAGCAATATGAAAGGAGCAGCTCAGGGCACAGAAGTCAGGAACTGCACCACATCCAACAGGAACAGTGGAGCAGCAGCCCAGATTTATAGTGGAGGCGGAGAGCGTGGAGCATGACCAGGACACTAAGGCTAATACTTTCTGGATGACAAGTGCCCTCTGAGCTCATTGATCACTGCTGGGAAGGGTTATCTTTCATGCAGAGAGACAGCCCTCCAGCAGCACAGGCACTGAGCCACGCAGACAGAGGGGATGGAGACAGAGCAGTGAGTGCAGTACAACATGTCCTGCAAGAGGCTGAATGAAATATCAACACCCACTGACTGCTTTTTACCCCTCTGTGGGAAAGGAAATGTGAATGATCCCAAGGAGGATGTTAAGCAGGATGTAGGGTACATCCAAATAGCAAAGTATCCTGAATATAAAGGTGTGAAGATTCCTAGCACTGGGTTACAGACAGTTGTGATGAGGTTCTCTAACTTAACACATCACACACAGAGGTTTAAACAAACTAAGACCACATGCAAGGCACTTGATTCAACTCAGATCATGTAAAGAAACTCTTTTCAAGGTGCAACATACAGCCTGGGTAGTATCTGAGCCCAGAAGTTAAGACACAAATTGGAGAGGCATAATTTACCCACAAAAAAAGGGGAAACGATAACCTTAAACTACCAGCACCGCCACTGCAGGTCCAGATCAGAAGGGAGAGCTAAACTAAGACAATACTCTTCCCAGATGGATGCCCTGTGTCAAAAAAACCAAAGCAATAGCTCTTCCTAGATACACCAGGAACCTTGCTATGATGACCAGCAGGTGTGGAACTCCTTCTGTACCACCTGATTCACAGAAGATTCTCCAGAAGTAATAAAGATGGCAGAGGAGTCTATCATGCCAACACATAAAATAACAAAGTTTGGTTTCATAAGACAGCCAAACATTTTTTGAGCATGTAAAGTGTTGTTTGTTTGGTTTTTTTTTTTCTGGGACTTCTGCTGCTAATACCTTCCATATATATTTGGCTTTAAGGAAAAGTCATAGAGTCAATGAAGCCTTTAGTGAGGACCTTGGGCAGCTAAGCTCCAACAACTGAAGGCATATAGCTGCCACCTCTGGAAACCTGCCAAGGAAGCACTTCAGGAAATATTCTAAAACACATCGCAGTTCTAGAACTTAAAGGTTTCTCAGCTACAGAAATTCAAAGCTAACAGTCTGTGGAAAGCCTTTAACGACTTCTTCCAAAGAGTGGACCCGGTATGCACTCAGGTAATCCACAAAAACTTCAAAGCAATCTTAACTGGGGCGCTGGTTACACTTGCTGTTTATCTTTCCCTTGTTAAATGTAAACGGGGATGTATACATATACCTCTTTGTTATTAAAATATGTGTGGCACAGTTACCCTGCTGAAGTTACCAGAGCAATCCTGTGTTTGGAATCTTCTGCCTTTTACAGGGGCTGAATCACACTGCCTTGGTATTGTTTCATGACCCTTTCCCCAACCCCCTTTAAATAAAACCAGCATACACAAGAGCCTTTTCCAGATAATCACACTCTGCATGCAGCAGTTTGCCAATTCTGATCAACCTGAACAGCTTCAGAAATGATTTTTTTCAGTTTCTGAAGAAACAAACAACAAAAAAAGATAAATAAAGAGAAAAATTAGAAAGGGAAGTGCAACACAGGATTATTTTTCAGATTTGGGGAGGGAGAAGAAAAAATAACCCCAGGGTCAAGCAGGCTAGTCAAACATGCAAATAAACCAGTTCAGTATTTGCAGAGCCTAGACTGCCACAAATTAAAACTAATGGGGCCTTACCTTGTGCTCATCTCGAAGGTGAGCATCCAGCTCCTCTGTGTGTTTGGTCTCATAGTAGCAGAGCTGGCATTTGTAAGGTTTCAGTTCATTGTGCTTCTCTATGTGCTGCTGCAAGCTCTCATCACTGGAGCAGGTAAAAGTACACTTGTCACAGCGGAAAACGACTCCCTGCAGGTACTTGGACAGCTTGGAACGGCAGACTTCTATGGGAACGACCCTCTCCTCTGTGGGGACAGCACAACATTCACTTAGTAACACCAGGAAAACAACCCTTCCTGCCAGGGCAGGGTTAATCTCCAAAAGCTACAAACACAGATGTCCTCTGTGACTGGTGACTGGCTGAAAAGGATGAGAATGGAAGGTTTTGGGTCAAGTGAGACTCCATCTACGAGTCAGAGGAGCAGAACCTAGGAACACAAAACCAGCGATGAATTGGCCAAGACCAAAAGTGTGCTTTTGTTCAGTACTTGAGAGCAGCTGGGAACCGCTTCCAGAAAAGTAATAAACAGGGGAGCTGCAGGGAGTGCTTCCCAAAGCATCACATGGTGCTGGCTCTTCACAAACTGAAGCTGGTGTCCTCATCGTCACACTCAAACATGCCCTCTGGGACCTGAGAAGGTGAGTAAGGCAGCACCTCTCCTTGAAAAAAGGCTGTGTAAGTTCAGCCAGCAGCAGAAACTTCCTGACATGACCAGAGCTTTCAGAAAATTCAAACTCTGCACACATATACAGAAAATGCTCTTGCTGAGTTTTTAAACTCTGCATTCCATCTAACAAAGCAGTGATGTTTAACAGAGCAGCAATTAATTTTGGTCATTTGACACAGCCAGGATCCAATGTGCCTCAACACTCAAACACTGTGGTTCCGTCCACGCTGTGCACACAAGAGAAACCCCAAATCAGGACCATTCAGCTGAGGGTCACCAGCAGATCCTCATTAAGTCTTTTGTTACACAAATTAGCATTTTGAGCTAGAACACTTGAAACTTAGCACTGTTCCTCCTTATGGTCTGCATGCTAAAGGAGGGTTTTGATCCTCCTCATCCAGGCTCATCCACAAGGACAGGAGGAAAAAAAGAGGTCTGAATCTCTTATGGTAGACATGAAGGCTGAAGGAATATGAGACGTGGCAGTGCACACATGGATCTGAGCCAACGGACTCTTTCTTCTAGTGAGAAGGGTAAAATTACATCCAAAGACAACTACAGAAACACAGACTCCCTTTACAGTAAGACCTTTTTCTACAGCTCAACAAAATATTCCATCCTGCCCAGCTTCTCCCTGAGCACAAAATCTATCTTGTTATCTATCTTGTAACTTCCCCTTTTTGAAGTTTTCCCCAAAACTATGCCTTAACCAAAAAAAAACCCCAAGAAAACAAACACCCGAAGACTTGTGATTCTTTTCTACACCAACAGCAGCTTCACTAACTACAAAGAAACCAAATAGTGGCCATTCAGGGTGGAAAAGAGGAGGGGAGAATAGGGTTTAAGACACAGCTGAATTTAAAGCTGTGATGCTGAGATCACTAGAAAAACGTTTTACAAGGTTGTTGCAGCTGCGTGCTTCTGGACTCTCAGAAGTAAGTGACACAGCCGGTTTCAGAAGTGAAAAAGCCAAATGAAGTTTTCAAAACCAGAAACACCAATTAAAATATTTCCACATTCACTTTTCCTCTAACACCTGGCAGAGATTAAAAAAGCTAAAACATGCGATAATATAAAACTTTAAATCTATCAGTCTGAAGTAAAGCAGCATTCTCTTATTCACATGAACAAAACCTATTACCTCACAACCACATGCACGGAGTCCTCAAATCAAATAGGCAACACAGTAAGAGAAGAACAAAATAGACAAAAATATCAACTCTAGATTGAAAGATTTCAATTTCAGGAAATGATTTATAACTTTTACATGATGTATTCATGTCAGTGAGCTTCCTCCAAGCTATGATTTTGGAACTTGCAAGGCTACCTGGACCTGGAACATTACATTTCTTAAGGTGATGCTCTCACCTCCAGCTTGCCCCTGCAAAGCCCTGTTTATTTAATTACTCATTTAGAATACATTATCATGTCTGGACAACCAACGAAATTACAGCAAACCATAAAGTCCCATACAAAAATTGAAGAGCGATTTCCTTTACCCCAGTGAGGCTTCTTCAAATTTCATCAGTGTCTACTTGAAGACTACTGTAGACACCTCACAAAAAGATGTGACTTGTGGAACAATTTTGTGATATGTGTAATTAAAAAACTAACAATAAAATAAACACCTAACAAAAGCATCATCTTGGTTTAAAAAAACCAATCCTTCCATTAAACTAGAAAATTCAAACTAATTGCATCAGGAAATTAACTGAAAGGACATGAATGATTGTACTATAACTCAAAGCAGATACTACCTTTTTTTGCTGAAGTCAAAGGAGAGTTCAGGACTCTTAGTTCCTCCTTATAAGGAGAGATCTTCTTTTCAACAACACACCAAAGCACATATAACTTATTTCTTCCCTCAAAGGTAAACCAAAAAAAAAGCAATCCTACTATCTAGACACAGACCAATTATTTGGTCATCTTGGGTTTTGAAAATATACATTTTTGCTTGGAAATCCAAACTACAGTCACAAAGCAAGTATCATTTGGATTCCAGTCGTCAAAACTAAACACTGCACAAAGGTTCTGCATGTATCAGTGAAATTGTATGTACAGCGGAAAATGCCAGGAAAAAAGCATGTGCAAGGAATCAGGGTCTGTAATGAGGAAGCCTTTGGTAGATAAATTTGAAAATTTATCTTAAAGGTTACTATTCAAAACATATGGATGTTATTCTCTGATATGGAAGAAGAAAATCACTAGTTCTCTAAAAGAAGAATAAGGAAGAAAAATACCAATATACTTCAAAATGCATGAGAGGAATGCTACTGGAAAGGATAACATCAGGAGAAAAGGTGGTCAGGCATTGGAAGGGTCTGCCTGGGGAGGTGGAGCCCTTCCCTGGAGGTGTCTAAGGAACACATGGAGGTGGCACTCAGTGCTCTCTCTGGGCTGGGGACAAGGTGGGGATTGGTCCCAGGTTGGACTTGATGGTCTCAGACCTCTTTTCCAACCTAACTGATTCTGTGACAAACTAATTGTATTGTCCAGCATAAAGTAAAGGCTAACATGCTGCTAGATCAGGAATTCCCTGTCTTCTCTTGCCTGTCATAAAGACCAGGGAGAACCAGAGAGCCAAACTTCTCCTCACTGACCTGCAGCAGCCTCTGGCTGTGTCAGCCCCCTGGGACAGGACACCTGTAATGAGTCTGTGCTCCATCTGTACTCACAGAAGGGAGGTTTAACTGCCCTGACACCTATCAGGGGCAGGTGGTACATGAGAGAAGCTCTTGGAACCTCTCCTTCTTCATGGAAAGCAAATTCCTTGTCCTTTTTTTTTTTCCTCACTAGGCACTCAGCCTTCTAGCTGATATTGCTTCAACCCTGTGAAATTCAGCCTCCATAGCCACTCATTAGGAGGCAAATATATTCTCCATTTCAAGCATATGCTGTTTCACCAAGGATTAGGGGTGCAGCAACTTGGAAGTCATGTAAGAGTCATGCATCTGTAAACACGACTTTTGCACAGAAGGAACACTGACTAATGGATTGAGTCCTTCACTCCTGATTTTACATGTTGCACCATTCCATCCACCTCAAAACTAATCTTCTTGGGCTGCAGCTCAGGGTTATGTCCTTGCTTTGCCAATGCAACGGCCATAAAACAGGAAGGCTATCTCAGACTACACTGACTACCCCTCAGTCTCCCAGTGCACATTAAATCTTGTCAAAACCATCTGCTTCAGCTGCCACACAGTTAAACACAACAGTAGAGGGCTCTTTTTTAGCTGGATATATGCACCAGAAATGATTTTAAGTATGAACCCTGGATATGTGATGTCAAAGAAAACCCTCTTGTGGCCTCTGAGACTCTTTATCAGCTACAATCCCATTTGCATTAAAACTTTTTTTACTCTGTTTTTTCTCCCCACAGCACTGTGGTGTGTAGACCATTATGTCTTTTTGCCATAAGGTTTGTTTCAGCAGCAAAAATTCTTTGAGGTTGGTTTGTGCTGAAGCAAGTTGTACAGAAGAAAAGATCCACAGTTTTGCTCACGCAGGAGGTGACAGCCTCCTTTCAACTCGTCAGAAACTGCTGTGCACAAGCAGTAGTGCTGCTTGAGCTCATGAAGTGCTCTTCCACTTCTGTAACGGGGCATTCCCAATACCAAACCTATGCATGTTGAAAAATACCCTAAACCCTTCCTATTCCCCCTGTTTTAAAGGTCTGGCACTGTCATCTGGAGCCCTGGCATGGCCACAAAATGGAGCAAACCGGGCAAAATCTAACACAGCAACACTTTCACAGACAGGAAGTAAAAGCCAAATCATCGGCCAAACCATTGCAACCAAATATGGCAGCTTTGCAATGTGCTTTCAGGATCACTGACAGGTCATTTCCCCAGATGTTCCCTTAGAACAGCCCTGCTAGCAGAAAGAGGTCTGAATTCTGCCAACCTTCCTGTGCTGGTACAAGAAGGACTTGAAGCTACCAACACTGAGAAGTGGTATGCTACAAGGAATTACGACAGCACTTGTCACACCAGAATCTCATCCAGGAAAAAGATGGCATGGAAAACCTGTGTTTCCTCACCATCAGTACCCCAAACTGAAACTCTGCCCAACCTGCATGCAGGCAGAGTGCCATCCCAACACATGGGTTTGGATTTCAGCAGCCAACAGACCATCCACAAGCATCAAGTGTGATAGCTGTGGGCAGGAATCCCAGCCCAGAGAGCCCAAACTTCTGTCTCTTCTGTGCTAGGAAGCCCACAGTTAATAGAATCTAGAAATCCCTAATCCCACTTTTAGCAGGCCTTAAGAAAAAAAATTAAGAATGGAGAGGTGTAGGCAGAAGAGGAATCTTACAGTAAAGCAAAAATGAAATAATTATTTTATTCCTAAGAACACCAAGGAAAAAAACTCAAGGAATTCATCAAGGGATATTTTGTGGCCTCTGTAGATAGCTGATAAACCTTTTGGGTGAGTTTATGACAGCAAGGCCTTTAAGATAACAAGGACATGGGCAGGGCATGACTCTGGCCTAGATCGAAGTGCCAAATTAGGGCATCTCTTGCTAAACAGGTATTTGATGGCTGCTCATCTCTCTTGAGAAAAAGCTTAAAAATTATCCCAAATCTGCCCTGTTTCAGCACTGGTGAACTTCAAATTTTACAGGAAAGAAATCAGATGCCTCTTGTAGAAATGAAACAAAAAGATAATAAAGGGCTAGTGACTCCTTCAATGTATTTGTCTTCACATACAGAGAGAGGAAAAATTTAATGAAACCAGTCTGAAATATTTGATGAAACCAGACCAGGGCATTGTCCAGCATCCCCCTCACCAGACACAGACCCAGCTACGGACATTGTTACCTCTGTGCAGGACTATGTGATCAATCATGTTGCGTTTGTATTTGGTGTGGTAGAGACAAAGAGGGCAGCGAAGGTCTTTGGGTCCTTCCTCAGGGACTGCCGAATGCCCAGCCTCCACGTGCATAGTAAAAGCAGATCTGTGAGAGAGAAGGGAGACAGTGGGAGCAGTCAGGAGGGGAGCAGTGAGGTGTCACAGCTCTATAAGGGATGTGTGGTGTAAAAAGGTGCAGATGCCACTCAACCCTGTCTGCACGGCCCTGCAGAGGGGCTGCTCACATGAGCAACACATGAGCACAGGAATCTGCAGGCTCATACCCTCAAGGCAACAAACACTTGTTGTGACAAGATATTCTGCTGCATGGGCTGCTTCGTATAGTCACAGCACTATAGTTAAGATAGCAAAAGAATTCCTATCCTTCACGCTCATTATCTGTCTTCAGGCTGAAACATTCAGTGCGCTTTCTCCAGCAAAGGTTAAATTTTTAGCAAGTTGAACAAAATCTGTCAACTGTTCTGGACTTGCAGAGGGGAAGACAAACTTATTTCAGGCAGAAAACATCCTTAACCATCTTGATCTAACTAGCTGAGCTGTTTAGATTGTTGGTACCAAAGGGATTTGGTTCATCATGAGTTTGGCACTGAGTGGTTTAACTTTCAAAGCATCAGCTGTAATAGTCAGAAAACCCAAGACTTAGAATACTGTATTTATTAGTGTGGAAGAATGAAAGTACTTCTGAACCAAAAATTTCATGCCGGTATTACACTGGCTGCATACTTAGAAGTTGCAAGAGATCTGCATAACAGAAGAAATTAACTGTACATCCAATCAAACCACAAACCCAACTACTGAAATCAGAGCTGTGTCTAAACTTGGGGCACTTTGTATTTTTTTTCCTAAAGCAGAGATAAACCTTGCAAAAGCTAAGGAGCTTGACACATTGAATTAGAGTAAAAAGTGGCTTTGGACCTAATCCAGCAATCACAAAATTCTGCAGGTGTATTTCTATCAACTTCAGTCATTGCTCTCATGCTTTTAAGTTTCTAAGGTGGCTTGAAGAGGGCATTGTATGTTTTGAGGGGTTTTTTTGCCTCCTTTTCCCCTTTTATAAGACAGAAAATACGCTGCTATAAATGTGTTTAAATGCTGCCTGATTTATTTCATAATATCAAAGTGAAAGAAAATATCACTTGCAAGACACAGACAGATTGGACCTGTAAATTTCTGGCAGTATTTAAGACAGAGCAATCAGGATACTAAGCATAAGCAGCAAATTTTAACACGGGGAGAGCAAAGACGATGAAACAAAGGGTAGAGACATATAATTAGAGGCTGCTCTCATGTGGATTTTCTCAGATTTGTGCTCAACATTTTCTTCAATGGAACTCCTTACCTTGATCCAGTCCTACTGTTTACTCTCATTCTTAACAAGTTTAAGACCTCAAATGTCAGCTGAGAGTGTTATGCTCGAGGGCCCAGCACATTAGGAAGAAACGATGAAATACACAGGTGCCTTTTTCACTTTTCTTACAAAAGAGCTGCTACAAACACACACACGCACTCACACTCTCTCACACACACATGCCAACACACACAAACAAACACCCAAGGCACTGAGCTTTAAATTTAAATAATTGGATTTTCTGAAATGTCTCTGCGTGCTATTAGACATGCTAGAGAATAGTATCTTTCTATCACATAAGCTAGAACGATTGGGGGGAAAATACAATTACACAAGAAGGGTTTCTTCAGTAAGGTGATATAAATTCCCCTGTTGCCACAGGACATTTGGTTGTCTAACGTTTCATGCTGGTTGAATGTGGAAATTACATTATTTCTGCAGAGAAAATTTTCACATATAAGGACAAAGGGATCATGAAATGACAGTTTTTGATTCTGAAAGAATCCTAGAGAAGTACGGAGGAGTGCAGCAGAATAGCCACCTTGGACTTCCAGAGGGCAGACTTTGGCCTCGTTAAGGGACTTGTTGAGAAAGTCCCCTGGGCAACCTGAAGGACAAAAGAATCCAGGAACACTAGATGTTCTCCATGAAGAAAATCCTGAAGGCGAAAGAGCAGATTGACTCCACATGCCAAAAGGTGAGATTAGCCTAGCTGACTAGAGAGATGTGTCTGAACTCAGGGAAAAGAGAGTTTATGACTTTTGTAAGAAGGATCGTGCCAAGCGGACAACAGGGATGTTATCAACCTGTCAGCCTGAAGCTGCACCAGAGGAGATTTAGATTGAATGTAAGGAAAAATTTCTTACCAGAAAGGGTTGTCAGGCATGGGAACAGGCTGCCTAGAGAAGTGGTTGAGTCACCACCTCTGGAGGGACTTAGAAGATGTGCAGAAACGCCACTAAGTTTTAATGTTGGGCTTGGCAGTGCTGGGTTAATGGTTAACTCGATGATCTTAAGGGTCTTTCCATCCTAAACAATTCTGATTCTGAAACCTACTGCAAGGACTTAGTGTGCTGCTGTCTGCAGCAGATGGTACCAGTTGTTGTAGGAGAGAAGAAAATGGATTACATGGATGCTGCTGTGATCTGGATGGCGTTTCCTACGTTCCTCTCCCTAGTCAGCAGTGGCCATGTTCCTGTTAGCTACAGCCAGCTCTCCAAGACCTCAGAAGTCTTTTCAAGCAGTAAGAAAAAAAACCCTTATGAGTTCAGTTCATCTGTTTTGCACAGTACTTACTTAAAGCCTGTATAAAAGGAACAATCTTTGCACTTGAAGAGTTTTTTCCCCCCATGCTTGTCGCGGTAGTGGCGCCGGATGCTCTGTATGTAACCCGAAGAGAATTCACAAAATTCACAGTTAAGGATGGCTTCCGCTTTTTCCACTCCTGCAGCACTCCCAGAAAGTGGGATTGGGCTGATGTTGTTGTTCCTGGCCAAAGCTGCAGACTGGTAGTGGTTCAATTGCTGCTGAACATCAGGAGGTTCCGAGTATGAAGAGTCTGCAGGGAAACAGAGCAAAGTTGTTATTCCAGGTGGATCAACAAATTTAAATAAGGTTTGGAGATGCCTGCTCCAGAACCTACTGGCGTTTGGAGGAGGTTAATCAAGCTGTGGGTTATTAAACTAATCCTGCCTACTTTTTGAAGGGATTAAGAGGTGCAGCACTTCCTAATCAAATTTAATGTGTATTCTACAATTTTTAAAGTGAGCAATATAAATTATGCTTTTTTAGATCTGATACAGGAAGGAAAGAAGTGACACATTTAAATTACAGAAAAAAGAAGCCTAATTTTAAGACACTTAATTTGTGACGGTAAAGCCTGTTAATCATACTGGTAAATGTTTTCAGTGTTTGGCACATAAATCAGACCAGATCCTCTCAAATATCTCATGCCAGTTCACACGAGGTGAAAATCTGGCACAGGACACATGTAAATAATCCATCTATATGAAAAGAAAACCAAAAAAACAAAAGAAAAGAAGAAGACTAATAAATGACTACTCTTCCCTACGCATGCTGATGATGTTACAAATTAAATCATCATTGGAAAAAAAATACATTTAATCATAAGTTCCAGTAAAGCAAACTTTCAAACACTGTTTTGCTATACTGAGAAAAGAGATGCCTAAAGACACACCCCTTCTGCAAGCCAGCAGAACCCTGCCACACCATTTTAATGGTATGTGGAGGACAGAGTCCAGAGATTTCTCAGTACTGAAACTGAAAGCTGTAACATGTTGGTTGCATGCCCCAAAAAAGGAGCATGGGGAGAGGGAGGGTGGTGTTGAACCTTTCCCAACACACTGCTTGAATGTGCAGGTTAGGAATTCGTCTGCTTTGTTCTACATAACCCACAGCTGCCCATGAATGGCACAAATCAAAGCAGATGGACAAATCACAGATAAATTTCACGGCAATTTTTCTGAATAGAAAACAAAAGGCTCTTTTCCTAAGCTTTCTAGAAGGTGGGAAAAAAGCAAGGGGGGTGGTGGGGGGGAGAAGTGGGAGGGAAGTCAGGACACAAACTATACCAGCCACCTCCTGCTTTGATGTGTACTTCATTTTCCAAAGCTGAATTCCCCAAGGCTAAATATATAAGAATTCCCTAATAGACACACATATTTCTGGGAACTTAACACCATCCATTCCAACCAATTAGTATGGAGAAACAAAAGGCAAATAGGCCTATACAAACACTGAGTGTGGGGACTTCTCCACCGGTCTTCAAAAGAGCAAAATACTTGCTTTCTTTTCCCACTACCACAGGCAGGGGTTACATATGCCCAAGAAATGAGTAACAAATAATGACAATGAAAAAACCAAACCTCGAAACAAGACAGACACAGCAGGTAAATGTCTCTGCGCTCCCCTCGCTTCGCCACCAGGTGTACATAGCAAAGAGAAAGGCAGAAACATAAAAGATTCTGGTAAAATGAATGAAATTTGGTTTTGTTTTTCTTACCCAAGCTCCATGAGATGAGTGAGGCTGGATTACAATGCAGCATTTATCATGTCCTACTTCCACCACTTCTACAGCACGTGTTCACCAGGAGGGCCCACAATGAGCTCCACCTGTTTAAATGTCAAGCTTTCCTCCCCTCATATTTGAAGCAGGCTCCTGACATCCTTTACTTTGGCACAGGACAGGCCTGAGGAACTGCAAACCCCCTGCAAAAGTCTCCTTTCTCTCAAAGGCACAACTGTGTGCTCACCCTCCTTTGGAACAGAACTTCAGAGGGGATTGTTAGACTCACCTCTCTGGGCTACCACGTTCAGTCATTCTAAAAGCTCAAAACACCATTGGATAGATCCCCTGGAAAGGGTAGGGCAGGGTGGGGGGGGTTTTGTTGTGTTTTTTTGTTTGTTTGGTTGGTTGGTTGGTTTTTTTGTTGTTTTTGTTGCTTTTTAATGTGTACTACTCAAATTACTCTTAGGCTATTGAAGTATACTTTGTGGCTCACTTGTTCCCCTCCTCAGGAAGAAAGGATCAAAATTTTCCACCACATCACCAATGTTCCTGGCCAAAGCCCCAGAGATATCCGTGGCTAAAAAAGCTACAGGTCTAAAAACAATTCTTTTCAGGAGAAGGAAGTTCTGCTTTGTCTGCAAGATCTACTGTACTTCATATGTTTTTACTCCTCCAAACATCTGGTGTCTATTAGTCCAGCTTTCAAACTTTTCCATCAGTTATTTACACAGCCCTGTGGAATCTGGTATGTGAAAACTGCAGAAGTAGATAGTTTCATGTCAATTCCCACACGCAGAAAAAGCACATTAAGTAGTTTTTCCTGTCATCAGGAATAGCCAGAAGAAAATTCTACCTTTCACACTGCCCACCTCACAGTTTTTAGAATATTGTTTCATTACATTTAAAAGAGCTGTGATATTTAGAAGAATAAAAAAAGCCACCTGAAGAGCTTTTCCAGTGAGTCGTACCCTTGAACCATGGTAGCATGCATGGCCTAGTGTACTCTTTGCCTTTTCCCTTGCCTAGTTCTTTCATTACAGTTGCTGCAAACTTGCTGCAGTGCAAGATTTAGCACTTCCTGAAAGAAAACACTCAGGATTAACACATGTACATAGGGCTTCTGTTGGTGTCTGAGAACCAGTTTGCCAGACAGCTCTCCTGGCACAAAGGTGCATCCCAGCTCCCAGGAACACCCTAGACAGAGCCCAAAGTTGACTGAAGGCACAGGAAGTTTTCCACTGGGTTCAGTGAGCCCCACCCACAGTCACGAAACAACAGCACTGCTTTAAAAACTGCACTTTTCCTTGCTCTATTCCTGCTGGAAGAGTGGACTGATGTTCCAGACACATTTTGGAGGTACTGCCCCAACAACAGGATGCCAGGGTGGAGAACGGAGAACTAAAGGAGCAGAGTTTTTCCTTCAGAACTGACCCAAAAACTGAGTCACGGTTGTACACAATGCAAGTTCCACCTCTTCTTTTTCCTGTACCCCCAAGCATAAAAGGCTGGGAGAACTCTGATAAAGTGTTAACAGCCTTGGCCTAGAGCAGGAAGAGGGTTTAGCCATCCATGTCTGAAAAAAGTAAAAAAGGCTCTAAAAGCCTACAGTCAGAAAGCAGAAAACATTTGAAATATGCAAAGGGAAGATTTAGGAAAATTTGTTTTATGCACATGTAAAACATAGCAGCAGCGAATAAACACAAATGGAAGGGAAATTAAGAAAAATGAAACTCCAGGAAGTACCATTAGCATTTTAAGGAAAAAAGACACTTGTTTTTCCTACTAAACGGCCTTGAGACAGCACAAGAAAATAAAGCACATTCATATATGCAATGAAAAGGAAGAAAATTGAACACTTAGCCCTGACTCATTTTAAACAATCAAACAAACACTAAAAACTCGCACCCAAAATACTGAGATTCTTTTTTAAAAAGTAATTTTATCCAAAACGAATGGAAGGACTTCACTGTGCAACTCCAAAAACAAGGTAACAGCATAAGATGATCTGAGATAAAATGAAGGACACCTAGAGTCATGTCAAGAGGCAAAAGTTAACGATTGTTGTAGTTAAAAATGGAAAGAACAGCGTCAATGCTGCAAATCTCAATTTTGACATTTTACATATGGCCTCTACCTACAGATTACCTGCACAGGACAAATACAATGCCAACAAATAATGTAACCCCTGCCAGCACTTATGGATCTAAAAGGCATTATCTTTCCTTAGTATAGAAGAGCATTTTTATACCCAAAATTCCAGAAGTTGAAAGGAAAGTAGGAGAAATTATTCTGTGTGTGGTGATTTATCAACATAGCTGTGTCTAAATTACTGCTGCATTCTGGGAAGAACACAAGCAGGTCTCACTGTGTCCCTCCACAGGCATTTCCAGAGTGCCTCAAACACTACATGTATTGGGATGTTGTCACCCCAAAAACTTCATCCAGAGTACAGTCCCAAAGACTGGGACAAATGAGTCTGCCAACAAATCTGGAAGTTACTACCTCAGCCAAAAGAGCAAGGCAATACAGTTATGGAAATTCATCTTGATTCCCTGCATACCCTAGGGTCACACACTGGGGAAGAAATGTAGAAAGAAAATACACAGTGAAAACCCATCACAGAAGCAAAATGAAAATTGTTTCATTTCACAAGTTTCATTGGATCCTGTGTAGCATATAACATGTTTAAGAGACTTAAACGAAAACAAAATTTTGGGATCCTTCCGGTGAAAAAAATGCATGTTTCATATATTGAACTGAAAACATACATTTACACAGAAATTCAGTAATATTTCAGTTGTTTGTAGGTATTTTCCAAGATATCAACAAATACCGTATGCAACAGCAAAAGTTTTCCACAAGACTCCTTAACCCAACAACAACAGGGCAGAAATTCGCCCAGACATGTCTAAATAAGAGACACTGAGCAACAGCTGAGAAACAAGAAGGAAACGGACTTATTACAGGGAGGAAATTAAAGCACTGCTTCATCCTTTTAGGGTGGGCAGAACCAGACATATGTAATATAAACACTCGCATGCCTGTACAGTGATGGATAGAACGAAGGGATTAACACTGCTCAGGAAAAGCAGCTGTTGGAGTATGCTGAAAAGTGATGTTATTGAATTTACAAAATTTTAATAATCAAATAGCTCAACAACCAGGAGGAGTCTGGGAGATAAAAGTGAAGACACTGAGTTCTCCTGATATATTCACACAGAAACATCAACCAGTCAGAAGAGACCAGCATTTGTAAGAACAATGAAACTGGGGACAGAGATGTTTGGCTCATGAGATAAGAGAAAAACCCAAAGGGAATGTATAAATAACAGAAAGTGCTTAGTAATGCTTTGTGAGAAAAAAAAAAAAGGATATGAAATATTAATACAGGCCTAGAACATTCTGGATCTGCAAGGAAATTTTCTAAAGAGACTAAGAGAAAAACATTTGGAATGCTATTTAATTTTATCCATACTCATTCATAAAGAGAAAATTTGTATGAAAAAGGACAAAAAAAATCCAAGTATTTACAAAAAGCAGCAGTTTCCTCTGGTTAGAAACAAATTTGTAAAACCAAATAAAGATGCACCAAAGAACACCAACAAACAACATAAGGCAAATTAATATTTTAAAATGCTTAAGGTAAGTCTAAGGGTGGTATTTAGGAGATTTAGGAACACAATCCCTTCCAAAATTCAACAGGACTCATAATCACAGCTGACTTGAGTGGCAGGATTTCACATAGCCATGAGTGGCAACAGCTTGAAAAGTGGGAAGGTGGTGAAGCAGGGTGTCATACAAAGATTGTGAAGATGCACACATTTGTTCACTTTATGCCATGCAGCACTGACCTGGAAGGAAGAGTACGTGGGAGGGTGAAATAATCTGCCAATAAATTAAGCTGAAGGGAGGGGAAGACAGAAGAGACTCAGAGAGATGCAACTAAACATTCATTAAGAAGCTCAGGGAACCAGACTGCAAGTCTTGTCCACTGCATGTTTAAAAACAAGAGTGTGAGCCTAGTCCTCTACCTAAATTCTGACTTCTGCTTAAGAACCTTTACACTGCCAGAATGTGATACGTGAGAGATAACAGAAACAAGTTTTGTGCCCTCACTCACACATTCCAAAAGAAAAAAACAAAGATGAATCACAAAGTAAAGAAAATAAAGCCCTGGAATAAAATCACCATTTAAGGGATTTATACACCACTACTACCCCAAAAAGAAACCCACAAAAAAAAAAGCCCAAACCAAAACAAAAACAACAACCAAACAAGTAACCAACAAAAACCCCAAACAAAACAAAACCAAACCTTGTTCATGGAATTTATTTCAGCATTATCTCTAAAGGCCACTTCTTGGATCATGCCAGACCAGCTTTTGTGAGAAAGAAATTACATGTATTTCTAAGCCTCAAAAGAGAGCAATGAGAAAGGCACATGAACTATGCAATCTTGTTTATTCAGAAGAGGTGAGAGAAGCTACGTCTGCATTTCTTTATTAACTTTCAATTTCCTCTTAAGTTGTGTGCATACCACACCTCTGACTGGAACCAAGATAGGATAGAGGCTATGTAGCTTCTTGTGCTAATATCCAAGTAATTTCCAAGAGATATAAATTTCACCTATTAAGAAGAAAATAATAAATCATTTTTATCATCTGAATTATTTCCACAGAGAGACTGTCACATTGCTGCCTTGTACAAGAATTTTGGGGTTTCATAGTTGAAATCAAGAGTGGCTACCATAGTCTGTAAAAGATGATGCATTTGAAAGCAGCAGGAACTAATTAAGATTTATGGAGGAGTAATATAATTGATGAAATAAGTTATACCACAATACTTCCATAAGAAGAAAAAGATCAGTCCAGGAGATCCCCATGCCCCTCTGTTTTAGAGTATCCAACACTACCGAAAATTCATATTTGCATAAGTTTTCAAGGCAGGCACAGCCTTGTCTACTGATGCTGTGATTTGGAAAGATCAGTTAGTGCTCAGGAAATGCTTCACCATAACTCCTAGTTATTCCTTGTTTTCACCTCTTCTCTCCACAACAATATTTCTTTCCTGGCCTCAACTCAATCTAACATTCCTGTTCTTTTGGTGACTTGGCCATTTACTGGTCACATTTAGGCTGCACACAACCCTCCCGCTGTAAAGATATCCATTGCCTAAATACAGGATTGCACTTTAAACTAAGATTTCTGCTACATGTCAAACACTGGGACCTCTTTGAACTTACCTATTTCAATAAAATTCATAAAATAAAAAAGTTTGTCTAGCTATTCCTTATTCTGTTGAACCAAACTCAAACTTCATAAATGGAAGTGCATTCACAGAAGAGAGGAACACAAACAGAACTGGAAATAGCTTTAGCAAGACACTGATTTAACCAATCTGCTAAAAGGACTTAGTGGTAACATGCTCTTTTTGGAATTAAAATGTGCAATGTTCAATTGATTCTTCACTCAAGACAATAATGTACCAATCCATTTTTTTCTTTTCCATCAGTAATCAAATAATCCCATGCCACTGTGTTCTATGATTTCCTTCTCATTTTTATGGGCAATTCATTGGGTATTTTTCACATTTCCTTCTCTATATGACCCTCTACATATTTACATTAATATAAACAGAGTGCCACAAACACACATTTCTCTCACCTAAATGCTCACTCTCCTCTAAGGCTTGAAATGAAGAAGGGGAAAAAATCAATTTATCAAGCAATACATATTGGCATTCTGCTTTAAAACTGGCCCTAAAATTACAGTGGCAGTATGTGGGCACCAAGGATTCATTCTAACTACAGAGTTCATGAGCCTAAACTTGTGTACTTTGTTCTGGAGACGTCCAGCATACACCTTGACATTATTTTTATTATTTTATTATTGCCAACAGAAAGTCCTCATCTCTGTCACCAGCTCTGAGCTGATAACACTCCAGGCAGTGTTTTCAAGCGCTTTTAGTAACAATATTCCTTAAAGAAGAAATAAAACCAGCTACTTAAATGTCAAATCTTGGATTGTCACCTATGATGATAACACACATCTACTTCAACAGAGCTAAAATGGGCAAAGAAGTTTTTCCTCTGCCAAAGCACCAAATCCCTCCAGCATGTTTTAAATCAGTGGGATAAACTGGAATCTCAGGTGACAGGGAGAGTATCAGTGAGGCTGACAGAGAAGGCTGCAAATATATGAGAATGACAGTCTGCAGAAATGCCCTCTTGCACACCCTTGGTCAAGTCACACCCTGTATCCCTTCATGCCAACAGCATCCTTTTTACTCTGCGTTATGTGATCACAAATTCCCCAGACACACAAGAGATCAGCATCTACTACTTTGTCCTCTATCCTGAACATGAAAACCAGAGCCAAAAGAAAACAAAAACCTCAGGAAAAAACCAAAACACAACCCACAACAGGAGTCAGGATATGCTTCTTTCTTTTCACTGTGGATGCTATCAGGTAACTTCTTTCTGCTCAGAAGGAACCCAGAAGATGTTTCTCCCTTCATTTATTTCTTGATCCACCCAAACATTTTGTCTTCTCCCAAACCTAGGCAAGCCTTCTAGTGCCACAGCAATCCCACAGCAGCAGGGTGGCCAACTCCATACAAGGCTGACATCAACCTTCTCCCAGTTGCATGAGCTCCAGTCTGCATCCTGTTCAGTCTCAGCTTTGCCTTTGCCTATTCAGCTCAAGCACAAAAAACAGCACCAGAAAGAAAGCACAATGAGCTGACACTCCCCTCAGCAGAGCCAATGACATCTCCCTCTGTTCTACCAGCCACAAAACAGTTCTCAACATGCTGCAGGAAAAGGCCAGAAGCCAAACTATACGCCAGTGGAAGAGAGCTACGGAGGACAAGGTCATCCCCCTAGCGCCTCAGGATGTTGGAACAGTGAGGAGTCTGTTCAGTAAAAGTAGAGGTGAACAAGCCCTGTGCTTGTTCCACCAGTCCCTGCCAATCTGATGAAGGAGAAAAGTCCTATCTGATCCAGCATCTGGTATTTAGCTTAATACTGACCACAAGGAGTAAGGCATACCAACAATTACCACAGAGTTTTAAAAGCACTGTAAGGCAGTGCGGACACTGTTGGAAGAAGAGACAAACAAAGGCTGAGGGGAAAGCAGGAACTTGCTCTAGGTTAGAGAAAGAGGGAACACAGCTGGAGAAAATAAAAAAAGCAGCCTGCAGGTAGCACAGGTTGATCTGATACTTGAGAGTGAGCATGAAGCATCCCTCCTGTGGGGCACAAAAGCAGGGAAACAAACAGAACAGACAGTTCTTTGTAGCCCAACAGTAACTACAAAAGCAGAGGCATCTCCTGTTCTGCAGTATGCGGATCACCATCTTGCATCCTTAACGTGCAATCCTTCCAACTCACCTGGCAATTAAAGCAGTAAGATGTTGAAGCTCTGCCTGAATTTGCCCTGTAGTCACAGCTAGCTCTTTGCCCTTCCAGTCAATCTGCATGGTCTGAAACTTCAAAAGAGTTTTTGTCCAAGACCTTCCTTCTAAATAAACCCCAAACCCAGAACTAAATACATTCTGCTCTAATAAAAAGTTTTCTGGCTGTGAGGACTGACCATTGTAATTTTCCCCAGAGAGGAGCAGTCATAAAACACAAAGACACACAAGCAACAATGACAGAAACAACACCAAAGGGGAAGGGACCAGCTTAGGAACTTTCTGCCCTGTTTGCAATGTTAGAAAAATATCCCTTATCAAGAATAACAGTGCATGTGAATAAAAATAAGCAAGTCATCCACAATCCATGATATGTATTTAAAAGACTCAACAGCAACAAAAAACAGGAGAGCCCAAAAATCAGGGTAGTATGCCTGACCATATAGAAAGCCTGCCTCTCTTCTCAAAGGTGGAACACAGAATCATGACTCACTGGTACCACATCAGTGGATTTTCCTGAAATGGTGCCTTGCTGCCCATAGTTCTCCCCTCATTCTGGTTGTACACAAAACTGCTCTAGTAAAATCTGCCAAGGGCCCTCTGCATTCTTCAGGAGCTCATCTGTGAGGCAGCACAGAAAAAGACACACAGTCTGATTATGCACTATATACTTTGAAAAAGTACAGAAATGGGAAGGATTTACAGTTCTGGAGCAACAGTCCAAGAAACAAGACTTAGTCAAGCACTTTTGTGCCCAGCCTAGCTCTGGCAAAGCAAGCAGAGGTATTTATATTTCAGCCTCTAGATGAGGCAAAGTTATTTTCCACTGGCAAAGGCTAAAGTTCAGGGGGGAAAAAAGGGAACAGGGCATTGGATGTTTCACTTAGCAGTTCTTAATGCATTTGCTGCAGCAAGTAATTAAATTTATTGAAGATGTTGACATACCATGTACTGGGAGACTCAAGAAGTCTTCTAGTCTGACCTCACAGGTGTTCTGTGATATGTGCTGGTATTAATGATAGATCCTGTCTGGTTGGCACAGCAGTGAAAAGCACAATTACTGAGCTTCAAGGACACATAAAAGGTGTGCTGCTTTCTATAGATCCAGAACTGGTAGCCAGTAAAAAGAAATGGTCTTATATGATAGCAGCATGGCTGAGGAGACATTAGAAATCACATCCAGATCTGTTTAGCCGTCCACTTTGCTGTTTTATTTTGACAATTCAATATTCTTAAACACTAAAATTTTAAAAAGCTGTAATTTTGAATTATGGCATGCAGCCATGACAGAAAGAAATTTATGAGGCTGCAAATCTGCCAGCCGTATGAATAAAGAGCAGTGCTTTGCTCTACAACATGGTTAGGCCAAAGGGGTTGTTTTCAAAAAATAAAGGGCTACACCAAAAAAATCAGTAACAGCAGACAGGGCAATTTAGGGCAGGTATTTCACAGGGTCTTGAGATGCCTTTGCTGTGGTTGAAGGCATAATGTGAAACTGTTTATCAATCTGCTGAGTCAGTCTGCTTTATAGACTTTACAACAAGGGGTTGAGCTCGTGTGTCTCTCCAGTTTGTGAGAGGTCCGCACTGGACCACCACCTCAGCCCCAGAACACAAACACACATTTATAACACCACAGACAGTGTCTGTGGCCATGTGCTTTGCCCTCAGCTGATGATCTCTCTGCACACAACTCCTGCTGCTGTTCGTGTTTTCTCTTGTTCAGCCACACAATTTTTGTGTCTCTGCCTCACTTGCAGCTCTTTCTTACGGAAAGACATGGGGAGCATTCCAATGTGGTGCTTTGGCAATGTAGATTTAGGATTCCATTGCCTTGCCCTCACAAGCAGAGCTGGGAACACTTACCTGTGACACACAGAGCCCCACAGGATGACACCACCATCAAAAAAACCCAAAAAACACATTCTGGACAGAGATTAACATGAATGCAAGCTCTCATTCTCAAATGTTCTTTCATTCTCAAAGGCTGAAAGAACACAGAAGCAGATCTTGGTGAAGAGATCCATCCAGTCCTCCTACCAGTTTGCAGTATTTCAATTTACAATTAACTTTTGCTGCTGAGGTTCTCAGAACTGTTAAGGACATTTTAGTGTAAATCGCAAATAAGCAAATTCCAACAAACAAGCCAAACACTCATGCAAACATATCGCAAATCCCCACCATTTCCTTCTTGCAAGACAAAAAATACCTGTGAACTATGAGGAGAGCAAAAGAATATTTTACCACAATGGCAACCTCACTGTGTCAACAAGAGCTGGATACTACAAACCATTCAGTGCCCCTATACTATAGAAACCAGAAAAATAGCACTCATGACCAATATTTTGTGTTGAAGGGGCTTTTTTTGTCACTGTTTGCAAGAAGAGCACCCACAAACCAAAATATCATCACTCCACACTCCCCCAAAAAACCCACAGAGTGCTTTACTTCTAGTTAGAAGAGGATACAGCAAAAACAGGTTCTTTACGCATTAAAATATTGCCCAGCAGGCAAAGAGGGGTATGATAGGATCTTTGAATGATGTATCTGTAAAAAAAAGCCTCCTCTGATGACTCATCAAGAGTGACACCATCACCTGCCTACACAAATGCCCTGAGAGAAGCACACACGCTCTGAATGATTGTTATTAATTGGACTGAAGAGGTTGTTATGCTTTCTAGTGACAGCTGTCACCAGAATTACAGTCTGCAAGGATGGGTCTACCCAAAATGTTCAGCACCTACTCCACTTTAGTTTCAGTTCCATGAAAAGTCTATCAGGCACCCCAAAACACCTCCAGGATGTGCAGCTGAGTACTTCAGTTAAGTCTGCTGCAACCAACGCAGAACTGAAAGAGATGAGCCACAGAATTCTAAAATACATTCAGAAATCTAAAATACATTCACTTCTTTGAATGAATGGATGGATCTAAAAGAACAAAAGGAATGTTCTAAGAAAGGCCCATCAGGGAGCAATTTTTGCAGGGAAAGAAGCATCACAAGTTCCACTAGGTTGCTGTCCCAGAGCAGCTCTATTCAGACATGCACTCTGCTATTACAGTTCAGTATCCTTCTCCCTCTTCTACATTTTTACAGAGCTCAACAATTGACGAGTTCTGCCAGCTCCTCAAACCTCCCCAAGCCACCCTGCCGTATTTCCTACTCTAACCACCGCATTCATTCACAGGTAGGAAAAGCTCCTGTCCATTTCAATTATACAAACCTGCTGCACACCTATCAACCTACAAAACAAGTTCCCTAACAATGGGATGCAGCCTTTTGTCTGCCTTTCACCCTAGCCCAGGTCCAGTGCTGAATTCCTGGTGAATTAACTTTGATCATGGTTCACACTGCAGGTCATTCATACACACCAACAGACAAAATCCACTACTCTACACCATGCAAGCCCTTCCTAATATTCCAGCTGGACATAACTGTGCCTGCATTTCCTATTACTGAGACCAATACTTCATCTAGTCTTGCACACCACCTGCAACTCAGAGCACTGGGCCACAGAGGGAACGATTTACTGCCTTCTAAAAACCCAAAAAACATGTGATGACATAAGAGCAGCCACCATTAACCTGATCTGCAGCAAACTGTATAATGTGAAAAAATTACTCAAAGCAGGTTATTTCTTCCTCAAGCAATCCTGAAAATGCTAACACTGTTATTGTAACACCTGTACTCCAGCTCCCCAGTGGGTGGCTTCTATTATTGTCAAAGTGACTTAACCATTAACCCCATTTAAAGATGATCTAGCTAATTGGGACAAATTTGGCCTCGGTCTCAGGCTGTAATACAGATCTAGGTAACAAAGTCAACCCAATGAAATGCTGCTGTTAACAGTCATCATTTTAACTATTTTTAGGAAGAGTTCTTAAAGGCTGCAAAATTATCCTCTACAGAATACAGCAGGTATCCTGAATTTTAACTCCACTAATCAAGAGTTTGAGCTCCTGGGATAAGCAAAATAAAATAAAAAAAAAGTAACTGAACCATCCTTCCCAAAACTGATTATTGCCCTTCT
This sequence comes from Cyanoderma ruficeps, assembly GCA_008694505.1. Lineage (NCBI taxonomy): Eukaryota > Metazoa > Chordata > Aves > Passeriformes > Timaliidae > Cyanoderma > Cyanoderma ruficeps. Next base: position 550,703 of record VZDJ01000314.1, on the reverse strand, counting down.
GTATCTGTCCACACACCACTAACAAAAGACTGCTAACACACAGGAAAGGCTAGGGCAGCCACTGAAAATAATTCTCCACTTCTTAATTCAGCAATGGAACATTTTATTTTAAAAGCAGGAAAAAAAAAAAAGGCAGTAGAACACATCTCAAGATGTAGTCAGCTTGTTGGATTAGCTTAAGCTAGCATTAGCAAAAATACTCAGTAGTTGCACTGTTCCAGACAACACTTTGACAAAAGGTTGTCTGGGTCTGGGAGCAGCTGGTCAAAATTTTTTGTTGGGATTTTAATTCTGACCCAAAAAGTGACTTCCTAAATCACAAAAGTATTGTGCCTTTTTTTCCCTCCCCTTCAATTAGGTATTTCTATGCTGATTATTTACTTTTTTCAATTCCTTTCAGCTGTTTTCTGAACTTCTTTCACTCTCTTATTTCACTTTTGTTGTTTTGGTTGGGGGGTTTTTTTGGTTTTTTTTTATGGTGAGAAAGAGAAGAAAATAGGAGACCAAAAATGCTACAAAATAATTACTGATAATATTTACCTCCCATCCTTAGTTCACCAGTATCCCAAGCAAAAGAGCAAACAACAGAATTCCTGCTGTTTAGCAGCTAGAACCACTCAAGCTTTCTGAAAAAACCAGTATTTTCCCCTCTTCTAACACACCTTCTATACATTCCAGTTCTTTGAACATCTGCAAATATTCTCCTTCCATGTCAATGAAAGTCATCCAGGAATTATGGTTGGGGTTTCTTTTTTCCAAATAAGCTCTTCTCTTAACTGAGAGGAAGTAACACCAAAAGATGCCTCGTAAGTTACTATTTAAAAAGCCTTGAAGCTTGTTATGGTACCCCACACCACCTCTTCCATCTCTCTGTTTAAACGGTGTCCCTTCCTCTGCTGCTTTCCAAGCACCTTCTACACACCCCTCCAGCACAGCTTTTAACAACAAGCATTGAAAAGGAAACAGCACTCAGGTTCTCCTTCCTGCAGCTGAGTATCTGAAGGTAATTTTAGTGTCCTCTGTCCAACAGACAACAACAATTATTACTCTTCCTATTATTACAGGTTCACATTTTAAACTTAATCATGCAGTTTCATCCATTTTAAACGTAATCATGCAGTTTCATCTAAGTGGTCTACTCATGAGATTAGATATTAGGAAAAACTTGTTCCCTGTGAGGATGGTGAGGCTCTGGCAGAGGTTTCCCAGAGAAGTTGTGGGCTGCCCCATCCCTAGAAGAGCCCAAGGTGAGGCCAGATGGGGCTTGGAGCAACCTGGGATAGTGGAAGATGTCCCTGCCCATGGCAGAGGGGTGAAAGAAGATGATCATCAAAGTTCCCCTTCCAACCCAAACCATTCTCTATGATTTTATGAGTATAAAGGAAAATCGGGAGTATGGATGGAATTTGAAGATCCCTTTCTCACTGGCTATAAGTAGGAATTACGAGTCTGAAATGTAAATCTCTGTTAGCAAAGCCAGCAGTGACATGCTCCAAAACCAGCTGGAGCAGTGAGGGAACAAATTAATGTAGTATGAACTGGTGAGGACCTAAAGCAGATCACTTCCTATAACACCATGCTTACTCTTGGTTTTGATGCAACTTCTGATTTCCTCTTAATGACGAAATGAAGATGCTTTTGGTGCAAAGCTGCCTGCTGCAATTTGGTTTGCAACAAAAATATTAAGCAGCACCTTAGACAATTAAATGCTTGCTTTGAGGCACCTCTTACCATTAGAGTCCTCCACTTCTTCAGCAGGAGTGTGGTTCTTGGAGGTGTGGTGGGCGTGTGAGGCTGCAAGGTTGACAATGCGGGGTCTTGGTAGTGTCAGTGCTTTCCCATGCACTTTCAAGGAGTGCTCTTTCAGCTGGCTGATTGTCATGGTGGAAAATGAGCAGGACGAACATTTGTAGGCATGTTCACCTGGGTGAGCGAAATACAGGCAAGTCATCAGCTCACAAAAGAAACAAAATGGGGCCCTCACACTTCTCTTACTGAACTTGGCAGAAAAATTCCCATGGACTCTTCAGCGAAAGACTGATCCCAAAGGAAACAAGCTATGCATGTCTCCTTGTTGGGGCAGTCTGGAGTCTCTGAGTGTAGACACCTGCTTTGGACCAAAGTATCACTTTCTGGCAACTGCAGATCCTTGCACAGCGGCTGATGTGAAGAAAAACAGAGACCAGACTTTCAGCATGCCTGTGCTGCATGGTATGGGAAGAAAACAGACTCTGGGATGAAAATGGAGTAACTTAACCACAGTACTTCCAAATTTGTTTGGGAGCACAGCAACTAGAGATGATGAAGTCATTTGTTTCTGCATGCAGCACATCCATCGTCATTGTTAATGAAGCAAGAATGACACTACAAAACTCTAAAAAAGGGCTCTCCACATACAAAAAAAAAAAAAAAGAAAAAAGAATTTTAAAAAAGGTGTGTGGTATAATTACATTGGGAAAGGTTACAGCTTTCCTTATGAAAAATCTGCCATGAGGCAGCATCAGTCTTCACAGAAGTGGCAACCAGGTCAAGGCTGGTGAACACATCAATACCAAGTACAAAAGGGTGTATCTGCCAGGCAGTGTGAAAGTGTGTTATGAGAAAGCACTAAAAGAAGTGGAAGAACAGAAGTAATGCACAGTAGTGGATTTAATTTTGAATACATTCCAAGCCACAGAGACAGCAAACAAGGGGAAACAAATCCTGATACAAGATTTGTTTTGTACGGAGGCATGGAGGCAATTGGAACACAAAGTAAAACTGTCCCAACACAAACAAAGTGGTATTATATACAGGTGCCAAGTTATTGTTTTGGAAGCGCCACTTCCATGTACAAGAGTAACACTGGCCACATATGAGTTGTACATAAACTGCCAAAACTAATACAGGAACAAAATATTCATGAACAGTAACAGAAGAACGAGAGTTCTGGTAATGGATGAAGCAGAAAATATTTTCCACCTCTTGACAAATCCGGCAAAGAAGGTTCTCAAGCAGCACTGTTTTCCACACCAGAAGTAAGTGAACCAAAAGAGAATATCAAAACACACATTTGCAGCCATTCAGAGTAAGCACACCTGAAAGGATTAGCAACTATCCTCCACAAAACTCCCACCTCTGTCTTCCAGAAAAAACATGCTAATCATCAGGACAAAATACAAACTCTTAGAACGCCCTTTTTTGGTGCATCTGAAAAAGAATGGATCACTCAAAGAGTCTGAATTGGGGAAAGAAAAAGTGCTCTGGGTGTTTTTACAAGTGACATTCCTCACCTGTGCATTTTACGAGTTACGTGTTTCCTTTTCACAAAAAGAAATAGAACATTTCTTGAGTAGCACGCACAACGAGTTGCTCAATGGAACACAATAATTTAAGGACAGAAGATATTCAAAGTTACAAGATACCAGTGGGATACAGATACAGACCTTCTTGCTTTTGTCAGTGTAAGAGATTCCTGGGTGACAACGTGCACCAAACTTTAACTTAAAAGCACCACAAGACATGAAAGCAAATAAGGATGATTACATACATTACAAGCCGCATAGACACACTAATAAATATGTCCACTATTCATTTCCAATGGACATCAAAACATGAAAGGGCTTCTGATTGCAGAGAAAAAGCTACAGTTTGGCCCTATAGAAGTCTTCTGCACTTTTGTTTTGATTGCTAGTTTTGTGTCTCACAAAGTGATCGTATTAATACACATACAAATAAATAAATGTAAGCATTTACGTAGTGGGTCTCAACACTTGATATGTACTCAAAGCATTATGTTCCAGATTACACAGAAACTGAACTTGTCTTAATGCTCTTATCTTATGGTCACTCATTTCTGCATTTCCAGAGTAACTGCTGATTAAGAAATTGGTAACAGATTCCTCAAAAACACAAGCAAAAAACCCAACCAACAAAACAAAACAAAAANCAAAACAAAAAACCAAAAAAAAAACGCAACCAACAACCAGGTGGAAAAGTTCAGATGAAAACAACAGAGAGTCCATTTTGAGAAACTGTAAACTGTTCTGCTCCATGCCAAAGGAGATGGCACACATTGGATGCAAAACAAATTCCAGAAACACTGGTACCAGGTGTCACACAAGAACGGATTTTGTAGATCACCGAATTTTGATCCATACACAGAAAATGAGGGAAAGAGGCAGACTGAGTAAAACATTTCAGCATTCAGGGTTTTACAGACTTTTAAAAGATTTCCAGGAGACTTCAGGAAAAATTCAGCAGGACTGAAGTTTTAAATTCTAAATCAATGGATAATGAGACAATTGACAATTGAAAAAAAAAAAGGTATCATAAGAGAGGTTCAAAGAACCATTGTGTTATTGAAAAATTGGGGAGTCTGAGGAAGTCAGACATGTTTGTTCAGTAATACATATTTCTGAATGACTGACTCAAAACACACCAAAGGAAAGCTCTGACTGGAAAACATAGAAGCAACTTTTCTGTGACATGACCATTCATTTGGTAGAAATGGGACTGAGGCAGAAACATATCTATAAACCTTTGGAAACTCTATTACCCAAATCATTGTGCCAGCACTATCTAGGCAACCATGAAATTGTGTTCTTGTACAATGCAAAACATGTTCCTTTCAAGGGGTGTCCACCCACTAAACCAAGTTCAGAAGCATGAATTCCTAATAAATAAATCAATGAATTACATGAAAAGAAGTGTGAAGTAAATACTAGTTGCATGGTAACGTTGGGTCTAAAAATCTGGCAGGTTCAAGTAAGGAGCCCAGCTGTGTAATAACACAAAGAAAACATTACTTTATGGTTGGTGAAAATAAAGAACCATGACTCCTCAATACAGGATGTGGAATTCTGTGAACTGGAACTGCTGCATACAGTTGGATTTCTCCTAGAAAGGACAGAGTGCCACAGTCTTCCAATACAAAAGGAAGTAGGCAAAAATTAGGCTAATCCATTTTATCCATTCAAGTACAGAAACAAGCATAAGCTCTGTGAAATCCAAAAAAAAATACAGGGAACAAAGTACACAAGACCGTCAATCCCTCCTATATTTCTGTAGATGAAAAATGTATTTGGATCAATGGCAACAATAATTACCTTTTTTTTGTATCAGCAGACAGCTAGAAATTTCTTACGCCTTTTCTCTCCATTTTTCCACCTTCTTCCTCCACCCCAGAATATATGACTTTGAGTAAACAAATAATAGAAAAAGGAACATACTTGTGGTCATTTTTATCAGAAACTCCTGTTCAAGGAGTTTCTACTCACAACTTTTTAACAACTGGGATAGTTTTCAGGTTTTCAGATTAGTCACTATTCTACTGTTTGCATAAGAATGCATGTTTGGATTGCAAGCCAAAGGATAACTTTTCAATGCAGGATGTGTGATGGTGCCAAGAGTCTATGGCCAAGGAATAAAGATGAGGAAAATCCTGAGTCTCACTTTCTAATAATCGAAGGTGCAACAATTTCAGGTGACCTATTCTGCGTGAAACATCAACTTCCCAATTCCTGTTCCTCAGAATCATGTCTTACATGCTTGCTTCTATGGATTCTATACTTTAATACAGAGATTTGCAAGACAAATTTCTGTGTTTGGTAACACACTTTTGACATTCTCAGTCTGTTGCACACAGACCTGACTCCCAGTGTTCACAAGGTTTGGTCTTAACATGAAAGACAACATAAGGTTCTACCAAAAACCAAGGTGCTGTTCACAAACTTTTTCCCAGAGTCACCTAAAGCACAAACATAAATACAAAGAGCAGAGCAAAGCTCACTGCCTATTTTGTTACAGCAGCTAGAACATAACTGACAAAATCCACTTAGAGAAAAGCAGAAATAAGCAAAAAAAAATCATTCATATGAAAGAAAAGAGAAGAAAAAAGTTCTTGAAGTACCCACCATTTTAAATCCTTGCCCATCCCATTACCCAAACTCCCACTTATCCCAAGATGTTCCATCAGCTGGTCAACCACAACTGTGGTTTTTGAAAAATCTTACCCAGTTCTGGTGACAAAACTCATGGTTCAACCCAGCATCTGTGATCAGCCACAAGAACACACCGGGCCATTTCAGCTGCAAGACCAAGAGGGAAAAACTTACCAGCATGAGCCTTGAGGATATGGGTTTTCAGGCGGCTGTTGTAGGAGGACTTGAAGGGGCAGAGCTTGCAGCGGAACGGCTTGTGATGTCCATGGTGGGTCTGCATGTGGCGGTCCAGGCTTGAGAAGAGACAGAAAAGGGAGACAGAAAAGGGAGACAGAAAAGGGTCAATTGTTTCAGCTGTCCCTTCAGAAGCAAAGCGAAGCACTTTACAGCAACAGCAGAGCAAGTAAAGACCCTTTATATCACACACTCTCTTCAACAAATTCAACAGGTCTGCTTAAACAATAAAATCAAATCTAGTGTGAAGGAAAGGAGCAGAGCTGACATCAACTTTGTTCAAACAGAGAGCAAGCCACCTAAATAAACTTATAGGGCAAGATTAGCATAAATTAAGTTTGCACAATCCAGACTGAAAGGACCAGTTAAAGAAAAGTGAAACAGGCAAGCAGTTATTTTCTTATTAAATTATTGCTACACAATTTTTCTCCTGCAAAACATTTTTGTGAAAACATATATATCCCCTCTTGTCCTGTTGATCAAGGGTAAAAAAAAAATATGTATTTTTTGTTGTTGTTGTTGTTGACCAGCTTTACTGAGGAAGCCTTCTTTTGGTTATAGCAGCAAAAGCAGATTAGAGATCCTGCTCTGGGGAGAGTGCCAGCAGGCTACAGTTGATGAGTTCCAGGATTAAAAGGCAGCAGACTTTCAGAAGCAGCAGTGTAGGAGATTCTACATGAAGCTCAGCAGGAGACGAAGGGGTGGCAAAGACCAGCCTCTACTTTCTTCAGGGAAAATGGAAGTACCAACAGCCTGAATACTGCAAAGTGATCAAAAAACTGCTCTCAACACAATTTGTCCTAACAGTTCAGTAAAGTCTGGAGGAGAAAAAAGGATGTTTCCCCCTTTTTTTAACATTTTCTAACAGAAGATCAAATTCATTCTAACTGAGTGAATCCTGCAGAGCTCTGCAGTTCTTACACTGTGGCTGACAGACATGAATTCACTGTCTCTGGGTGGCAGGTAGGTAGTCTGAGCCCAAGCTGTCAACATTTCCAGTACAGCCTCTACTTTGAACGCAATTATGCTTTGTGATCTGGTCTTGGCTTGAGTCATCTCAGGCACAGTGATGGAACAACAACGGGGCACAGACACTACAGGAGCTGCAATTTGCCAAAACTGCCCTACACTCCCCCACCTCAGTTCTAGATGTATTTCAGATGTAGTTCTTTCTGAAATACATCTGAAATTGTCCTGTTCTTTTACAGAGTATCAGCATGCAGCTCAAACAGCAGTTGTTCCAGCCCTGTCACACTACACAAGACTTCACGTGATCTCTAGTCCCACACTGACAAGAGCCTGAGCCAGAAAATCCCTGTTTATGAGAGCTAACACTGAAGCCTGTGTATTCAAACATCTGATAACAGCAAAAAAATAGAAAATGAATTTGTATCTCTTCTCAGGGTCACTCCATATAAATACAACTTAGCAGAAATCCAGGACGGAGTTTGGGACAAGACAAAATGCACAGGTTTTCTAGAGAAATGGGGGAAAATGTCCCCTAAATGAGTTAAGTTTTGAACACTTGAAGTGAATACTTCATAGAACAAAACTTGGTTTAAATAGCCTCCAGGGAATGACATCACTTAACAATTAAAGGACACTGCCAAAGAGGTATGCAATACATAATAAGCTATTATATATACCTTAAGGTATTTGACATATCAATAATAAAAACTATATTCACAAACACAGTTTGCCAGCTGAACTCCTACAAAAGGAGGTTACAAAGTTTTGGTCAGATTTGGGAGAATAGTGGGTTGTTTAAACACTTAGTTTGGTTTCCTTCACCGACTTAATCTCCCAGGAGAATAATTGCATCAGAAACAAAAATAAAAGAAGAAGCAAACAACTTCAACAACAGAGACCACACCTATTAGCAAGTTAGGTGGTGAGTTCTTCCCTGCCATCCACCACTTCTTGATTTACCCATCCCACAACTTCTGGGACATGACTTTTCCTCAGTAAGAAAGAGAGTGACTAGGCACCAAACTCAACAGAAGTCTGATTGTTGAATCAAGTTTACCAGGCAAACAGCAAGCCCTGCAGGGGCTCCCATCACTGTCACCCTTGCCAAAGCAGGGTGGGATACACCCAGCAGTGCAGATCCTTCCCCAAATCCCACTCCTACCCTTGGCTTCTCAACCATGTGGACCTTTCCAACTGTGGCATCAATTTGCAATGCTGTGGCACCAGCAGAAACCTTGCTTTTTTAACACAAAGAACTAAAAAATGTCTTCTCTTCCACACGCATTTGATTGTAAAATTGTGACATCATCACCAAATTTAAGAGTGCTATGAATGCCTGCATCAAATGAGCACCTGGATCTGTTTACTTTTGTTAAAACAGTGGACAAGCAGCTCAAGCCCCAGAAATTAAGAGGAAACACAGACCTCTGAATCAGGTCCAGGGAGCCAGTGGAAAATATATCTCAAACCCCATTTTTGGGGGGACGCATATATTTTTATTATTAAAATAATTTTTAAAACTAACAAACTTAAAGCTAAGTCAAATCTCAGGGAAACAAATTATAAGAAATTCAACTATTAAAGATGATCATACATCAGAAAAGGAAGCAGGATGAGGAAGTCACTCATATGGCACACTGACATGAATTTGAAATATTTGTACACTGAAATTGCATGCCATAATTAAGAAAAAGATCTGATTTAAGGCAAATTTATGACACTGATAATAAATCTTAACATTAGAAACAAAAACTCAACCCACAAAGAGCTGTAGTAATTACAAACAAGGTAGTTATATGCAGCAGAAGTTTCTTAAATATGGAAGATTAGCTTTTCTCTTCTTGGCTTGTTAAGTCTCATGCATTTGACAAAGGTGAATAAGTGGGGGGCACTGTTTGTCTACTGAAATAATCCTTATTCTTTGGTTTGCATGCTTTTCTATTACATGCAAAAAGAGGGCTAACATGAATTCCAGAAGATATAAACGTGCAGTCTTTTATAAGCAACCAATCATAATGGCCAAAGGTTTAGTAGTGTGGAAAATACGTAAATGCCACGAGAAAAGCATGGTTCAATGTCAAGTTAGGAGAGTTCTTCTTCAGTGTCAGCCCACAAAAACAGCACTGCTAGCTGGCAATTCTACAGGAAACAAAAAAAA
>VZDJ01000314.1:513039-541397 GCA_008694505.1 Cyanoderma ruficeps | reverse complement strand
ACAAAAAAAAACAACAACAACAAAAAAAAAAAAACCAAACAAAAAAACCCCAAAACAAAACAAAACAAAAAAGCTACAACTTACTTGTGCCTGAAAGCAGAGACAAAGGAGCAATACTGGCAGCTGTACTTGTCTTCCCGGGTAAACATGGCCAGAGCCAAGTGACTCCTCTCGTGAGATCGCAGACCCTGCATAGACATCAAAACCCGGTCACACTGGCTGCAGTGGTAGCCCCCAGGCCTGGCTTCATCTTCCAGGGAGGTTCCATATTCAGCTTCTGTAAATTCCACAATGCCAGGGTCTTTGGCTCCCTCAAAACCCTCCATCAAAGTTGTGTTTGAAGGATCTTCAGCTTCCTGCTAAAAAACACATATCCCCCCAAAGCCATCAATTCTCTCTCCCTTCTGCCCCTCAGTCTTTTCCCTGTATTCATCAGAATGTCCAGGGTTCCCACTGCATTATTTCTGTAAACATATCCCTAGACAAACTCCACATCAATGGCTCTCGGAAAAAAATGACCTACTCTTGGGAGGGAAAACCATATTACACCTATATATACACTATATAGATGCATGCATATGTAAAAAATAAAATTATCTCACTCCTTGATCAAGTTTGTGTCAGATCATGCAAAAAGACAAGAAAACTATCTCTTAATAATCTAGGTGCGAATCTTCTAAACTTGATCACACAATAATTAGTAAGTTACAGAGAAGTTAATTTTAGTTTATTTTGCTCCAGCTGACTGCAGCTACCCTGCAGACTAATATATCTGTCTACTCTTCAGTAGACTTCGTCCATCAGTGTGAAACTCTGAAGAAACAAGCTGATACACTAAGGCCCTAAAACCCTCCAAAAATACAGAGCTAACAGAAAAAGTCCTTTTTTTTAACTCTCTTTCATAACTGTCTTTTCCCATTTCGAACTAGAGCATGCATTTGTGCACCTACTTAAATACCCTGTAAGAGGCATTTCCAGCACATTCTTTAGGCTGTGGCTTTCAGCTTTTGATCGCTGATGCAAGATTTTACTTATTCAAAAGAAAGCACTGACCCTATACAAGCATCACTTGAGAAGTGAGAAGAGGGAAAGGACTCTTAGGAGGAAAGCATCCAAATCTGTCAGGAGTACCAGGTAAGAAGGTAAGGAAAGGTCAGTGGTAAGGCAATGAAAGCTCTCTCAGGTAGCGTGAGAGGCTGTGGGGGACATGGCTTCCCCACAAAAAGCAGATTATGTCATCAAAAAGGCCTGTCAGTCAGGCAGCAGGAGCCTTTCACAAGAGCTGGTTCCCACAGCCTTGGTGAACTTTCACTTCTGCTGCCAATGAACATTCTGGAAATCAGACTTTGGAACATCGCCTGTCCTTGGAGATGTCATTGGAGGTATCCCTTTCCACAGGGAGAAAGGAACAACACGTTTGTAGCTAATCACCGGATCACTGGCCTAGCTGCCCATTGAATGTTTTGTTTGGAGCCACTGTGCAAATTGCATGTGAAAAGGAGTACCACAAGCAGCCTCACACATTTGTATATGCACGCTTTTTCTTCCTAAAATAAAAATCATATACATGTAGGAAAAAAAAAACCAAACAACTCCTTTTGAGCTTAACCAACAGAAATGTAGCCCATAAAGCAGCTGAGAGAAAGTTTCCCGCTCATAAACCAAGTCTTTTGGTCATCAACGACATCCATTCCTCTGTGGCTGAGAAGAAATGAGAATTAAAGAGTCTTCGTATCCCTGGATTGAGAGTGAAAAAAAGTTAAAACATCTTGAAATGAACCAAATGCAGTTCAGAAACTTTGTGTTACATTAAAACATCATGCTGAACTGGAATGCCCAGTTCAAAACCCATTCAACTTCACAGGTTACCAACGAGGCCTTTATTTTAAACAATGCAAGTGCTTTCAGTCACTTTCAGTCACCTTTAAGGAATTCTTACCTTTACGGTGGCCGACACAGAAGAGACATTCCCGTACTGGACATGCTTGCGGAGGTGATTACAGATAGCTCGAAGTGTTGGATGGACTTCCACACAAAATTTGCATTTGTAGCCAACCACCTTCCTCTCCTTGAGTTTTGAAACATCTTCCAAGTGTCCAAAAGCCTGTTTGAGCACACAAGCATAAATCACTGAAGCAGGTTTTGTCACCTCGTTTTTAGGAGCACAGACAACACTTCAGACTTGATGTTACACTTGATGTCTGGTCTTGCAGAACTGCAAGGTCAATTTCTGTTGAGATCATTAATTCCTAGAAAGTGGACAAGACATCTATGCAAAAGAAACATTCAGTTTATGGGTAACAGTGGTCCTCTAGAAGACCATTTCAGTTTGGCCTAAAACTGTGCCTCCTCCTCCACCACAACCCCATAACTTCCCCAACTTCTGTGCAAAGCTTTTCCTGCGCAAGCGAATTTTTTCGAACTGAAGCAGAAGGAAGAGGGAAGGTGGGCAAAAAATGGAGAAACAATTTGGTACTCTCTTTATGAGGCACTTGCCCAAAGCTCCTGTCACCAGACAGATTCATGTGCTAATCTTGAGTGCTCAATGAGAGAAAGGACTGAGAGAGAGAAAGTTGAAAAAAAACCAGATGTGTTATTCCGAGGGAAAAGGAAGAAGGGGATGGGACATTTTGTAGAGAATCTGCGACAAAGTACATGGCAGCCCTGCCACAAAAGAACAAGCGATGTCAGACACAGATGGCCCTCCAGAAGTGTGGGAAGGAGCAAAGAAGAAAATACTGAAGGAAGCGGTAGGAAGGAACAAAGTTTCCTACAGAACCTAGGTGGTGGATGGATGAGGAAATTAAAGCAGCATGGGTAACTGACTTAAGGAGCTCACTGGCACTCTGAGTCATTCATTAGCTTGTGGTCATTTGGCTGACGAAGAGAACATGCAAGTGGGCATTGGTGGGCTCCCAGGTGGGGAGCAGGGGCCAGAGAAAGAGACCAGACACACAAATCCTTACCCTCTCTTGTTTGAAATCTGCAAAAGCACCATCTGCGTATTTCTGCTTGCTCAAAAGCTGCTTCCTTCTCTCCTGACGTTTGGCACGCTTCTGGAATTCCTCATTGTGACCATTCAAGTGTGCAGTCAGCTCTGCCGTGCTATGCAATTTTGTATCGCAGTGCTTGCACTGGTAAACAGGGCTCTGAGAGCGGGTGCCACTTCCAAGTATGGAAAAGTCTCTCTTCAAATCCTTGCTGTGGTGGTCAGTGTAATGCATGCATAGCAGCTCTGCTGTGCTGAAGGACAGCTTGAAACATTTAATGCACCTGAAGGGAAGCCACTCAATTTCCTGAGCCTCAGCCTCCACCTCAGGCTTTTCAAAGTCATTCCTCTCCTCAGCTGGCACTGGCTTTTCATGCTCATCAGCGTAGACGGCAGTGAAGTATCCCCCCAGCTTGCTGGCATGCTGCTTCTTAGGGAAAACACCAGGGTGACGTTTCATGTAGTGGGACACAATGCCCTTCTTGCTGAAGGACTGGAAGGAACAGAGCGAGCACTTCTTCTTCTCTACAGCCCTCCTCAGCTCCTCACTGAGCTGAGGAGTGTCATCCTTGGGAGGAGATGGAATGATCACTTTATTGGGTTTGTCGCTTACTGTCCTGGAGGCTGCCAGGCAATGAGTGTAGTAAGCATCAATGTCATGTCTTTTCTGGTAGTGTGCCGCAAGCCCTTTGCGGATGGGATTGGTGTAGGAGCACAGAGCACACTTGAAGAGGTTGTTCTTGCCCTCTGGCTGCGCCCGGACATTGTTATGTTTGATGCGGTAGTGTCTCGCTATCCCCTTCCGGGTGGAGCAGAAATATTTGCAGAGCTGACACCGGAAAACTGTGTGAGACACTAAGTGAGAACTGGAGAAATGAGGCACGGGCATGGAAACCTCTCCAACATCCTCAGCAGCAATTTCTGGGGAGGCCTTAATTTCAGTCACCATGTCTGGTTCCACTGAGGCAGACACCTTTGGTGGTGACTGGGCAAAAACATCAAATTCAGGTTGATTATGGTACTTCTCATAGTGGATTTTCAGCTTCTCAAGGGTTCCGTGGGTGTAGGGGCAGAGTTTGCACCGGTAAGCACCATAGCCTTGCTTGAAAATCCTGCTTGTCTCTTCCACATCATTCTGAGCAATGTCAGTCGACTGCTCTACGTCATGCACAAAGTCTTCAGCAGTGACTTTTACTGATGGGTGCCGCTTCTGGTAGTGTGTGAGGACACCATGAATACGAGTGTTAATGTACGGGCAGTGTCTGCACTTATATACGGCCCCTGGGTTAATGTCTATATCCTGAGCAAAGTCAGCTGCCTTCACTTTCATGCCAGGATGCTTTTTGCCATAATGTGTCAGGAGGCCATGCAGGTTGTTGTACTCAGACTGGCACACCGTACACTGGTATGGAGTGGAGGAAATGGCAGGATTTGCAGAAGCCAGCTGCACAGTTTTTTCATGGGAAAGGCTGGGATCCTCTGCACACTCTGCATCCTGATCCATCTGTGGTGCTGCTATCTGGTCTTCAGAATCCATCCTGACTCCACCTTCATCAGGCTGTGGCATGGTTTTCTCAGCTGTATCTTTCTCCTTAATGATATCTAACAACACAGATTCATCTCCATTCATGGCCCAAGGGTGAAATGCTTGGTAGTGATTAGTAATATCCCAAATAGAAGATGCTTCAAAAATGCAGTCTCTGCACTTATAGGTCTTCATCTCTGTTGGCATCACTAGGGCAGGAGGGGAAGGATCGGGACCTGCCCAGAGTTTGGTTGCCATGTAGGTATAATCAACATAATGCTCAGGATGTCTCCTTTGGTAATGCACAAGCAAGCCACTTGGCTCTGTGTGAGAATAAATGCACCATTCACAGTGATAACCAGCTTCTATCAAGCCATCCAGAAATGCCCACCTCAGTATGGATGTCACCGTGGCCTTCAGATTCGGGTGGTCTTTCTTAATATGCTTCCTCAATGCATAGAAGTACGGGGACGTGTAGCTGCATTGCCTGCACTTGAGAGCTCTCAGCTTGGATTTGTCCCGCTCAGTGCTGGAGGTGTGGGTGGGCAGGCTGCCAGCTGATTTCTTCTGGCCACGGTCACAAAGGCTCCTGATGGTGGCCGTGTGCTGCCTGATTACATCCGCGTTGGCTTTGAAGTCACGATGCTTCTTCTGATAGTGGATGAGCACGCCCTTCACGGTCCGGTTCCCGTAATCACAGTGCTGGCAGAAGAACATTTCGTTCTCAGGAGGGTTCACGGAGGTCTCGGACCCACCGCGGCCCAGCTGCTGCATGGACACCGGTGGCCTCTGGATGCCAGGTGGCAGCTCCCCTGCCCGCATCATGGCTGCAGTCGGTGGGGCCTGCCTGATGTACTTGGCTGTGACCTTGATCTCCGGGTGCCTCTTTTGGTAGTGGACAAGCACCCCCACGACGGAGCGGTTGCTGTAGGAACAGTGTTTGCAGTAGTAGAGCTCAGTAGAGAGGTCTGGGGGTGGTGGTGGGGGAGGTGGAGGCTGAGAAGCCAAGGTGGACAGTTTTGGGGAGATGGGAGCCCCCAGCTCAAACGACATTTGAGCGAGGGCAGAGCCCCTATCAACAGAGACTACACGCATGGTCTTCTGGATTCTGAAATATGAGGCCTTTTCTTCAGGGTGCTTTTTCTGGTAGTGCACCAAAACTGAATGCATGTTAGGGCTTGCAAATGAACACACATCACAGTCATAAACAACCACAGTGTTGACTGAAGGTTCCTTCTGATTTTCACATTCAGGACTGAAACTCTTGGTGGCACTTTTGTTAAAACCAGCTGGCAAACCAGTCCCGCGAGCCACAGGAGTGGAGGTTGCCATAGTTTTTGGAGCAGAATTCAAGATCTCTCTCAGTGTCTGAGACTCAGTGTTCAGCCCTTCTTGCTGCTCAACAACATAGCTTGAAAATANAACAACATAGCTTGAAAATATCATTGCATTGTTAATTTTCACTGTGGGATGCATTCTTTGGTAATGGGGCATCAGGCTTCTAACATTTGGGCTTGTGTAAGAGCAGAAACGGCAGCGGTAGATCAGATCAGAATGATCAAAGTTCAGTACATTCATAGCTTCAGGATGATGCTCTCCATAATGCTGTTGCAGGTCTTCAAAATTTGTGTAGTCAATGTAGCACTCGAGACACCGGTACACTGCACTGTGATCATTGGGATCCAGGATGTACCTAAAGCTGAATTTAATGTAGGGATGCATTCGCTGGTAGTGGGTGCTAACACTCCTGGCAGATTTGTTGCTGAAATCACAGTGTTTACAATAGTAAAGTCTGCCAGAGTCACTGAACTCCGAATTCTCATTGTTCTGGTCAGTACCGTACATGTTGGACTGGCTGCCCAGAACAGAGGCATTAGGGCTCTGATGGTCCTTCATGCTGACAGCAGAGTAGTAGTCCTCCTCATCCTCAGACAAAGTGAGCTCAATCTCTGCCCCATTGGTGGAATTGTAGTCATGCTGCATGCTCCTGAAGCTCGTCTCCTTCTGGGAATCATTAGCCTCTCTGCCCCACATTTGCTGGGGTGCATAAGAACTAACCTCTATCATTGGTTCTGTCTGCTCTTCTTCTCTGTCCAACTCCACTTCTATCTCCACCTCATTGTCCTCCTCCTCTTCCTCATCATCCTCTACATTAATCACAGCATCCTCCTGCTGTTTGTTTTGGCTGATCTTGCTCTGCAGGTTGCTTGCTATTTCATCAATTCTAGTTCTCTTTTTCACCGGAGACAGATCTAAAGGAAAATCATTTGAGACCTTCCTAGGGGCTTTTGCAACAAAGTTATTTTTAGATGAGAGCCCAAGGATGGAGGTCTGGCTCTTCTTCACCGTGCTGGCAGAGGGGTGAGCATCTGCCTCGTTCTCCTGCGGTGCATTTGAAGGCGGTCCATCATATTTTGGCAAGTTGTCACAGAATGAATGCTTGTGCTGCTGATGAACTCTGAGGCCTTTCAAAGTGGTGGTGGAATAGTTGCACAATGTGCACTTGTATGGATGCTGTGAATGAGGCTGGGGTGACTGTTGCTGCGGCTGCTGCTGCTGCTGCGGCTGCACAGATTCCATCATCCCAGCTGACTTCCTGCCATTGATATTCCCACTCTCGTAAGACACCGTGCTGTCGTTCAGGGACGAGGCAATGCTCTCAGTCTGGGAGTTCATGGTGTCCCAGTCGGATGTCGTTCCTGTGTGACACTGCTTGTGGGCACCAAGCTTCAGAGAACTCTTGCAGGTGAAGGGGCACTCATCACACTTGTACACAGCCGTCTTCCCAGACAGGTGGATGTTCTCAATGTGACGGGAAATACTTCGGCGGTGCATCGTCAGGAAAGGGCAGAAAGGACACTGGAACCTGTTCATGTATCTTCTGAAGGGAATTCCCTTTGTTTCCAATAGTTTGTTGCCATCAGATCCCATCAGCTGCTCTGCAGACATTCCTGAGGTCTGGTGATCCATGGAGTTTAAGCCATTCTCGCTGTCC
The DNA here is from genome assembly GCA_008694505.1 of Cyanoderma ruficeps. Taxonomy (NCBI): domain Eukaryota; kingdom Metazoa; phylum Chordata; class Aves; order Passeriformes; family Timaliidae; genus Cyanoderma; species Cyanoderma ruficeps. Next base: position 533,888 of record VZDJ01000314.1, on the reverse strand, counting down.
ATTTCATTTAGCTCTTCATCTGAGCTGGAGTCATTTAGCATACTGCTTGTTTCCAGGTCAGCAGAAGAATTCGTCATATCAGCAATTCCATAGCGGGATCTGTCAGACAAATTAACAATGCTCGAGTTGTGAGGTGACTTAGGCTTCATTTGAGGGTAAGACACAGAAGAAAATTTTGAAGATGTAGAAGAGTTGGGCCTGATAAGTGAATTGCCCATAGATCCCCTGAAGTTTGAGACATTAGCACTCGACATCTCACGTCCTGTTGTGTTCATGGACATGTAATTCGAGTTTGGTGAGGCACTCTGGGCACTCTTACTCTGCACCTCAGGTGCACTGGTTCCATCCTGCTGTTGCCTCAGGCTTGACAGGATTTTCACCATGCTGCGGTGCTTCTTCATCATGTGGTCACACCAGCGCTCCCTCCGAGGTGTCTGGTAGCTGCACCACTCACAGCAAAAGTTGCCCCTAGACTTGGTCAGGGGCTTGACCATCGACTCCAAAATGCTCCGCTCCACCACTTCTGCCGGCAGCTCCTTGCAGGGTTCCTGCACTGGCACAGAAGCAGATGTTGATTCAGACACAGCAGCAGCAGCAGCAGCAGCAGGAGCTGAACTCTCTTTCAGGTTGTTTTTGTGATACATTTTCTGGTGCTTAATAATCCTCGCACGCCTGGGTGACTTGTAGGTGCAGAACTGGCAACTGAAAACTTTACCAAACCCTTCATGCATCATGATGTTGTAATTTAGGGAACTAGAAGCTGGTGGCCCCACTGAGCTCCCCCCAGCCTGTGCTCCATGAACCTTCCGTGTGTGCTCAATGAGGAGGTTTTTTGAACGAAAGTAACGCACACAGAACTTGCACTGGAAAAACTTGCTGGTTGGTTTAGGATTTGGAGCCATATGCTGGCCATAGAAAGTCTGGCTCTGGCTATAGTAACTTCCAGTCCCCATCTGACTTGTTGCATTTTGCCCTAAAATGAGAATTAAGGTGTATATGTAAATAAATAAAATAAAAAGGCTTTTCCTTCACCCACCCTGTATGCTTAAGAATGTAACCACATCTTGAACTGACAACAATCATTCCAGAATTTCCTCACTTATGGTAATATCTGCAGACCTGCCAATGGTCAGAAAAGTGACCATTCTGTATAATCTCTATATATAAATGTGGTGTACAGCTTTGGGTGAATAGTTTCCAAAATGACCTTCTTGGGAGAAAAAATAAAACTAGTTTCAGTTTGAAAACTAACAAAAGTTGTAATCTGGAGGTGGTCCATGGTAGTGAAGAACAACCATGAAAAGCTGAAAATGAAAAATCTATATGAAGAATCCCATGAAAATAATCTGGGAAATAAAACCATCCTCCATGCTTGCATTTGCAGAAAAAAAAAAAAAAGCCATGGTCAGAACCAGTATGGCTGATGCTAGATATCTGCTTTGCTGACATAGCCATAAAGATAAAGCAAATTTTAAACCACAATAAAAGCAGAAACTAAAACACACTGAAATAACACACATGTAAGATACAGGGTTAGAATTGAGATCTTAAGAGTTGAGCTCAATCTTCGAGTTGAGATTTACCTGCTATGTCATCTGCAATTGCGAATTCATCCTTTACAGAAGAAAATTCAACCTCGGTCTGATTGCTGGCATTGATGGAACCAGACCTTTGCTGGGTAGGGCTCTCCTCAGAGACATCAGTTGGCTGCAGAAAAGCAGTGTGGACATCCTGAATGTGAGCTTTTAGGTCTTCGTAAGATGGAGCTCGAAAATCGCAGCCATCACACTGCAGGACCTCCATGGTTCAGGATGATCTTTTACATTAGAAAAATCTACAAGAAAGACAGGGGAAGGAGAGAAGAAAGATATGAGTTTACAACAGTGCTTTTGGAACAAATCCTGGAAACACCAAAGTAACACCAAGGTTTTGTTGACTCAGTCATTTGCAGAGATTCCATGAACACAGCAGCGTGAAACTCAATCTTTCCATACCCTGTTAAGAAGCGTCTACTCAGATCTACAAGAAGTCCTATCTTGGTAGCTCACAAGCTGCTGACTCAACTCTGAGAACAGTCAACTCTCTGACAAGCAAGTACTCATCCAGTGCACTTTGACCTCTTGGCTGTTCCTTTACATAGGGCAGTTATTCAGAATTTGGTCTTGTTCAAAACCACAACACATGTGCAGAGAAATGGCACATTACTCCAGCCATGCACTGGAATTTACAATCAGAAGACAGCAGCTTCTACCTTCAGGAGACACACTAAAACCTTCCGCGAAGTTGCCAATTCCTGCCTCATTCACTACTATGCATCAAAAGCAGGGAGAAATCAGTCTTTCTTCACAACATCTTATCTGTCTTGATATTGAAAACCTAGACCTAACAGCAAGGTTAGATACAGTTACACAAACCCAAGGCAAAATACTTTGCTTTGCCCTACTTCCACCAAGCTTTTAAGGCCATCTCCACTCTTTGTTATAATGTTTACAGTTTCATTTCAGTCTATTCTAGGAAGAAGACCCTGGTGCCTTAGCAGTCTGGGGGATGGAGACAGCCAGAGGAAGAAAAGGACAGCAACGGGAATAACCATACTGAAAAACTACAATGGAAACATTAGTTACAAAGACTCAAGAGACGTTATGACTTCCTTGATTTATTCAAAAGCCCTGTATACCTTCAAGTACAAAGCAACATAAGATACAGCGAAGAACAGTGGTTCAGTTGTGGCTATTAATCCTGTGACAGAAGGCTGCACTGCCATGAAGGACAAGAGACACAAAGCATAAGCCACCCTCCTACCCTGTGTAGTGCTTAGGCACCAGAGATACCTTACTATGCTAATACAACAACTGCCTCTTTAAGCTTCCATGCATGTGCTGGAAAAGGAGGGCAAATATAGCATTTCAGATGACACAACAGCAGCCCACAGCAATTTAAATTCCATGTGTTTGTTGTATGTGAAGTATGAACCTACAAAGTGAGAAGAAAGCTCCAAAACATTAAGGCACAGAAACAAGAGAGGGTACTGCACCAGGATTTCAGATGAAAGAATGCTTCTTCTGATAGCCTGCTAAAATAAACTTCTAGCAAGTCAAATTCCGGACAGTCTGAGCAGAGAGGCTCTCCACATATTTACCTACATTACTTTGGAGGCTGCACTGTGTCCTTTCTCTTCCCCCACTCCCTCTCACCACCAACAAAGATAATGAACGCTGCACCAGCTTCTTTTCAGCTAACAAAGTTACAATAATCGAGATACTCAAGCTTTTATGTGCAAGCACCAGACCAAATTGTGTGGAAGAGGTTGCTATCTGCTCTGGATCAAATTACAGCAGTGAGTGAAGCCCCACCCCACGTCTCCTTTAGCACAGTCCGTCCATTAGACCTGAAAACAATTTTTCCATGGAGCAGACGACTCCTGCATTTAGAGCACTTCACAGAAAAGCAGATCATCCAGTTTTCACTACCCATCCCCCAAGCTTAGTCCTTTCATCTCAGCCAAACAAGCCACAGCTCTACTGAATGTGTTTATCACACTTTCAAGAGATATGAGCCCCTGCGTCACTGAAGCTTTAAGACTCACTAAGCTGCCCTAGTCCTCTGAGCTTTGAGAGCAGCCATTTTAGCTCAGACAACCCCTGCAATCAGAGCCTCAGAGCTTTTCGCTTGTGCACAACATGGCCTCACTTAGCTCAGCTTCAGCTAAAGCACACCAGCCTTTCTTTCTTTCTTTCTTCTCCCCCCCCGCCCCCTTTTTGACTCCTCCTCCTTAGGTGATTCTTTAAAATCACCATCCTCCAGAATGACATCTCCCTTTCTCTTGCGTGGCTTGTTCTTGTCGCCTGCTCATGTCACTGCTCTCCCCCTGCGCCCTCCTCAAAGCTGCACCTTCTATCCTTCAGCAGAAGTCCTGGGTTTCCCCAAACCATCTCCTCAGGATTGGGTTCCCCTGTCCCATGGACCACAAAATGTGGCGGTTCGCACCACAAACTCTGCATTCACAGCATCAAGACACTGGTCCAAGCTGTCCTACAGGCAGAGGCGACATGCAGCTGAGCCTCACAGGAGGAGGAGTAGGAGGGAGGAGGAGGCGCGGGGGAGTGAGGGGGGACAGAAGGCGGGAAGCCTCCAGCCGGGCCTGTCCCTAGGGAGCTCTCCTGCTTGGCGCAGAAGACACACCACCCCACTCCCCTGCCAGATTCCAAAGTCTAATGACCTTTGTTAATCACCACCCAGCCTGTCTGCATCAGCAATCCCTGCCAGCAGACACACCCTTCACACAAAGGCTGTAGCTATGCCTTTTAAGAGAGGTTCTCTGAAAGCTCCATTGTGTGGAAGAGATGAAAAACAACGTGCACACACAAAAATCTCACTCTTTCCCCCCTCAGCCCTCCCCCTCCTCAGCCCCCTGAAACTTCAGACCCTTTAGAAACATCACCACAAAACACTCTCAGCTCTCTCTTGGAAAACTTCAGGCCAGCTTACGAAATAGAAAACCAGAAGGGGGACCAAAGCTGAGGATATGAAAAAAAAGGACAATCATGGCAGCTTCAAGAGGTGAAATCCACCACCATATTCATTCATCTCCAGCAGTCACTGCTGCTTGGAGAATGCATCCATAAGGATGCTGGTTGCTGTCTACACAAGCTTAAACCAACCACTGTGTTGAGAGGTATCTTTAATAGCTGGCGATTACAAAACTGATGGAGACTCTCTAATGGGTTCCAGCTTAAATCTCAGCAGGGTCTGCACCACAAAGGCAGCACGAAGTCCAAGAAGAGGTTGATCTTACTGCTTCCTGTGAGGTACAGCTGAGTGGACTTCAGTGTGATGTTTTCACCATGCATCACCTGCTGAGGGCAGGATGAAGCATTCTGTAAGGGATTCTGCTCTACCATTTCCATGTTCTTCTTTAAAATCCCACCACTGTGTAAGGGCTAAGAACACACACTGAAAGTCTGAGTTCATATATCAAAAGAAACTGTAACACAACGTGCATCTTTCTTCTTTTTTGTCGGCATGGGACATGGCACTGGGAGAGACACCTACCGACCAGCAAAGAGCATTTTGAAGTGCAGATGTTAATAGACACATCCCAAGCCACGGAGACAAAGCAAGGTTCACACATCTCCATATTGGTCAGCTAAGCTAACACATTCAGTAACCCTTCACATTTTCAGTAAGAAAATTTAGAGGACAATGGAGGTGGAGTAAGACAGGACTTGCCAAATCTAGGAACTCAGCAGTAGAAGTGTGGAAAGAAAAACCTGAAACAACCAAACAAAACCACCATTAAATGAATCCATAAATCCCAGAAGCCCTCGAACGTATTCACAAGCAATCTCTTGAGACCACATTGCCTATAAATAATATTTGACTTCTAAAATACCCTTACTAATGCAATGCTAACCTCACAAAACATTATTAACATGCCATTGTCTGGCTAATTTGCATTTACAACTTCTTTTTAAATACATGGCCTTATTGCTTAAATATGGAGGTATTCTCGTTTTTCTTATGAGCAAAAGGTTTCAAAACATTGGGCAATAGATTCTCAAAGCCACCGTTTTAAAGACACAAGGTGGTCTCAAATTGTCTACAGCATCCTTCTCTATACTCATAAATGCCTGAGAACATCTGAGACACAGTTGCATTAGATTTTGAGGTTTTTAAAAATCCAAAACAAAAGATAATTGTGCTTGTTGAACAACAGTAATTACACAATTTGGCAGCAGCCAAAGTAGTACAAATCATTATGTTTAAGTTTGGTTTTAAAGCTTCAAAATACAAAATTAATTGTGAAGCCCAAGGCACTGACCTCAAAATTGAGCTTCTGTGGTTTGACTACCCATCCGTTATATTTTGAGATGGAGTCAGCAGAGCTTCTACAAGTTAAGCATATGCACATGCACAACCACAACTAAAAAGGTCAGTCAGACCACACAACACACCATGAGCTCCCAGCTCAGCATTAGCAACACTGCATGTGAAACAAAGGTATCTCCAACTCTCCAGCCCTTCCTCTGGCCAGACGATCAGAAGCATCTTCATCCCTACATCACACAACTGCAAGTTGCACTCACAGCTTTCAGTTTGCTCAGTGAAAAAATGGAGGTGAAGAGAAAATTTCTCTTCCATACATGGACCAGGGAAGTGACTGAGTCACCCTCCCTGGAGGTATTTAAAAGATGCGTGGATGTGTACCTTGGGGGCACAGTTTAGTGGGTGAATATGAGCAGTGCTGGCTAATGGTTTGACTGATGGTCCTCAAGTTTTCCAGTCTTCCCCACCCTTCCAGAAATTAACTACCAAACACCACGGGAACAAACTTTGCTGGCATGTAATTACAGATAAGACACGTTTTCAAAATTCCCATGACTAACACCTCAGGCATTTTTCCCCACTAGAGAAGCCTGGGTTTATACCAGTGCCTACAGCTGTGCTGAGGACCTTCCAGCCCTGCTGCCTGGGCTCCTGGCTAGGTTCAGCCCATGTACAGTGAAGCTGCTGCTCTGATCTTTGGATTTGGGGTTTTGGGCTTTTTTTTCCCCTGATTTTTTCTTCTTAAATATTCTTTATAATGTAAGATCACAACAGCGAAAATGAGGACTAAACAAATGAAATCATAGGAGTAATGCAAAAACTTGCACATGTGAGAAACTGGAAACATGAAGGCTATTCCAACTGGATGAAGCCAGCCTCATCTTTCATTTATGAAAGGAAACCCCGTAACTAATTAAGAATTCAGAGCATAAATTCAACTCCCAACTACAGTCAGATAGACCTACTCAACCCATGGGTCTTTTTCAATGACTGAATTCCAGTCAAGCTATTGGAATTCTTCGTCTTCCATGGACTGTCAGAGTTACTTCTCTGAGCTGGTAACAGCATAAACTAAACTGAAATACCATTTCTTTTTTTTGTTTTTTCCTTTTTCTTTTCAATTTGATAGAACTGGGGTTTGATAGAGCTCCATAGGTTGGGTTGCAACACTACAATATATATACTTTGTGGTTCATATTTTCTTGTAAAGGAGTTAATGATAAAACTTTATTGCCGGTTACAGCTTTGATTATCATATCTCCACACATCTAGCTTTGGGTTGTTTGTTCCATTCTGAAACTCAACAGTTAAGGACATAAGAGATACATTAGCTGATGCCTGTGATTCCATTTTTCCAGTAAATATTTCTCTTGATTTTCATGGAAATGCATATCAAAATGTAAGGTATTTTCAGGAAGAACTTTACTATTGGAGATTCATTACAAATCAATAGTAAAAACAATCTAAACTGAGAATACACAAACTCATTTTCTTCCCAAAACATCCTTATCTAGCTACCTGAAAGAGTGTTTGAACCTGATGTGGGTTTCAGATCTGATTCTACAAAAGGAGGTCTTCTACACATTCTTTGTACATTAACTTCCAAACTTTTCAGAAATCTCTCTGTCATGGAAAATAGGATTGCCAAATTTGCTGATCCCCATACGGTTGATATTTATTTATGCTCCTGAATACAGACATTTAGCATACCCAATACCACACCAAATCTACCACAGCTTGCATAATCTTCTACATTAAAAAAAAAAAAAAACCCANAAAAAAAAAAAAACCCAAAAAAACCAAACACCACATTATTCTTAAAGCTCATGGTAGAGATGGTTCTCATTGCTACCAGAAGCATGGTTGGGTTTTTTTTTTTCTTTTCAGTTCAAGAAAACAAGGATTCACAGAACCTCTCACATAAATGAGATTAAATGGGTCCAAAAGATGGATCACTGGTATCAACTCACCTGGTTCCCCACGCTATAACTTCTCAAAAAATGGGGGTGGAAAAAAGGCAAAGCAAATTTAAAAATCCAAAACCCCAGGAAAATGTGGTTGTTGAATATTAATACCTATTAGCCACCTCACTGTAAAACCATAGCAGAAAAAAGGCACACCATGGATTTTAGAAGTGTGACAGGAGAATCACAGACGGTAGCACCTATCTGTCTGCTGCTACTGGGGTTTTACTGATTCAAGCTACCTAAGTGTTGATGATTCCTTCTTTTCTCACAAATGTTTCTTCTCCTTCTTTCTGTCCTGGGGTCTACATATATACACTGTTCTAAAAAAAACATTAAGATGCCATCTGAATGCCTGAAGGATACTTTGCAACTTCAAACTTTTGAAATAAAAGCAGATTGCTAATAAAATGCCACAATCTTATTAAACTACAAACTTAAGACTGTCATACAAATTACAATTCTGGATTTTTTTGTCCCTCTTTCCTTTGAGTTAGCTGTGAGGCAGTACATGATACAGAGCACAGGCAACAGTCTGAGGATAAATAACTTCCTTGATGAGAAAGGCTCTCAAACATTAAATGCTCTTGCTCCAAGCAAGGCTAGGATGGGTTCGTTCTTCTGATCTTCTGAATTACTTTCATGGTAAGTTATTAATCCCTACAGTATTCAGAAAGACACTAAATATATATATATATGAGAATCTGAACAACTGGATGGTCTCAGTAAGACTTTCTCCCTTATTAAGTATGATACTTAATTTGCTGCATCAAACTAGTTTAGGAGGAAGGTGAAACAGCATGGGGCAAAAATTTAGAATACAAATGTGGTTTTGCTACTTGGTTCCCATACTCACAGGACATGAGCCAAGTGATTCACCTCCCTGACATAGCCTAGCCCCTCAATGCTCTTCCTCCACAGACGTACATGTTCAAGGGACAAGTAGGCTGGCCCAGCCGAGGAAAACAGACACCAGAGCCAAGCAGCTTGTACCCTGCTCATTAGTGCTCCCCATATGGCACAATGGAAGTGAATGCACTGGGGTCTGGGGTATCTAATTTCCAGCCAAGAGTGTATTGTTAATTACCTTGAGTAATGCTGTTGCTGTGAGTTAAGAAAGGGGTGCCATGCCCGGTGTATGTTGAGTTGAGACAGAGGGAGATGTCAGTAGGTGGTGCTGAAGAACACTGTGCCCGGGTACTCCAGAAACAGCCTAATTCCTTCTCATGCATTGCAAACACCTTCCAGGAGCTTTTACACAAAGGATGTATTACCAGCCTCACCCTGGAAGAAGCAGAGGAGGAGCAGCCTCCTCAGCTTGGCACTACCCCAGCAAAGATCTCTTCCTTGCCAAGAAAAGTCAGAGCTGTTCTAAAGGTGGTCCTACCAGTGGCAAATCAGATTCAACAAACTCCATCACATACCCCGCTGGACCATGGACTGAAAGAACAGTCATCAAGTCATGTCTGAAGAGAGAAGAGATTATCTCCTGATAGCCATCTGCCCTTGAAACAACCTCCACTGCCTTTGGAAGTCATCTTGCTATTCACCCTGAACTCCATGCTCCATTCCATGGTCACTGATAGTGAGCTGTGCAAGCTTTAAAGACCAAATCTCAGTTTGCAAGAAGCACAGTATTTTTACAGAGGCTAAATACAGCTTTATAAACTGGTGACAGAGCTAAACCATGGGAACACAGAAACTGCTGGATTATTTTAGGAGCCACAGATTTTAATCTTAAAAGATCTGAGATTAGACCAGCCAACACAGCTGGTTTAAAACATGCAGGCACTCTGAGTGTAGTCACAGAGGTGAAAATCAAGTCACTAGCACTCAGAAACCACAAATGCAAAGGACAAAGCTCTGCCTTGGACCTCCTACTGAAAAAATGTGATGCCAAATAAAGCCAGAACACCACTAGCTTAAAAGATGTATGTGAAAAGTTGCTTTTCTCGACTAATGTTCCTCCTTTAGGTGCAGAAACTGAACTGAACCTGACGTAGCTGTGGTAATAGAGACTGAACTTGGCTGGTGAGAGGAGTAATCTTGCAGCCAGAGATCACTTCCCTAATTTGGCACCCTGTTACCCTGTTTGGTCACTCAAGACTCACTAAGAGAAGTTCACAGGGCAGTTGGGAACCAAAGGAACATTGCCTGGATCAGATCCAAGCGAGCAATAGTTCTCTTTCTGTCTTTCATCACCGGTAGGAGCTCAGCTTTGTAAGGACCCTAGGGAGTAAGACGCCTTCTCCCTCAGTCCATCCAGACATCTTACATGCTCCTGAGGTGCTTTAAAAGTACAAGACAGCATGTGGAGAGAATGAAAAAGGACATTCAGAGAAATGGTTTTAACCCCATAAAACCAAAGCATCAGAATTCATGTCCTGTACCAGCCAGAAAACTAAGTGCGTACAACAGCACACCACCTGATGCAAATCCAAACCCACCTCATGCATGACTCCAATTACAAAGCAAGATCCACTGCTGAAACCCTGCTGAAGGGTAACAAAATGCTGATTAACAAAGTCTAAAGATTGTTCAGCTCTCCCAGCCTACTCCTCAGAAACACACGTTTGTTTGAGGAGCTCTACTGACACCCTGGTTATTTTAACACTCTCTCCAGCTATCCCTCCCCTTCCCCCAAGCTTTCTGCTATATTTGACATTTGCAGGGCAGCAAGCAGAAGCTTCTCTGTCCGCCAGTTCATTTCCTCAGGTAATACAAATCCATCACTGACCCATTTACAATACCAGACAGCATACAGTTTTATTTGCCCACTCACTCCCATGCAGTATGCCACCTAGCATTTCTGCCCCAGTTAAGAGAACATAATACTTTTCCAGCACTTGACAGATCTCAGAGTGGTTACCATTAGGCTGACACCTTTTTCCCAACCCCTCCCAAGAGTTCTTTTCCACATGGGCAAGTGAAGGTCCTCTCTGTTTTGTGGTGGTAGCAGCAAGATGCTGGTCCTGCCAGGTGAGAAGGGACACTGCAGAAAAGGAGGAAGTTGCTGCTAACACATTGCCCAAACTTCTTTGTCCCAAACAACTTCAGATATAGACTGAATCCTTTGGACTGCATGTTGAGATGCACTATGAATGCAATATCCTGGGTCCAAATGAGAACCCTGCTCCTTTTGCTCCCTCCTTCAGCCCCCATTTTCACTCACTTAATTTTTCCAGGAATCAAATTTTTGCAGTTGGTGCAATAGTAAAAAGTTCAAGTACAAAATACTTAAAATAGCACTCTGGCTCACAATCATCAACATTAATGTGATACATAGATGGCAGACAGGCTCTAGAAGAAACCAAGAGGAACATCTACAATGCACTTCAGGATGCGGAGAAAAGGGAATTCTGAGTGATCCTGTAATTATGGATCACAACACTTGTGATATGACCAGGATTAATGGAAAGTTCTCCAGCAAGAAAGTGTTTTAATCAAGGACGAATTAGAAACTAACACATTAAAACCAGGAAAAAGCTGCTGGTCCCAGGCTGTAAAAAAATTATATTTTGTTATGCAGATAATAATTAAGAGAAGTCTCCCACACAAAAAGAAAAATAAAACACAAAAAAAAATCACACAAACACAACCAACCTCTTGTTACTCTTATTTCATGTCTTTCCAGTAATAAACATCTCGTGCCCCTCACTACTATGGATGAATTCAAATTAAGGAGGAATCTAGTATTATAGCTCAGGTGTATCAAAAATGGTAAGATTGAAGCTCCTAATGCAGTTCTTCTGTTCTAGCTTAATCCTTTTTGCTTTAAATAAGCTGTTTGAGGGTCAGCCACAGACATCCAGTTTCTTTTTCTTCCACCTCAAATGTTTGAGAAATACTCAAACAGGAAATGGATCATAAAGAATAAAAAATAACTAAGACTTTCTTTGTAATAAGGGCTTAGATTATAAGCAACTGCATCCTTCAAAAGCTACAGTCCTTGCAAATATGTAGACATTATAGAACTCTTAAGAAGTTTTTTTCTATTTTGCAAGTCCATTACACAACACCTTTTTTTTTTCAGCTGTTGCAAATGCTTTTCCATTTAATGATTTAAAACTCAGCAATCTTCAAGCATTTAAATTTATCTAGGAAGGTAACAAAATACAATTTTAGAACAAAATAATCAGTCCCCATTGTCAAAAGATGACTCTTGTTTTGAAGAACCATTCTCACTTGGCCTTAAAGATACAGGATGACATCTGATAAAAAGAAAGTGAAGCAAAAACTTTACTCCAGAATATATAAATAATTGCCAAACTACATTTAACCCCCAGCTGTCTCTAGTCACAAGGAAAGTTCAGTTCAAGATTAGTTTATCAAGATAAAAAGTATCTCTGGAGGTTAAAAAAAAAAAAAAGAACCAAAAAGAACCACAAAACCACCCAACAACTGAGTAACCTGGAATCTGCACCCAAGTACTTGATTTTTGTAACAGACAAGAAGAGACTAAAAGTGATTTTCAGTTTTCCTGGCCTAAGAGAAGAGAATTCTTGGGAAAATGCAAGGTGAAGGAGTTTTTTTTTAAAAAGCACTTACATGTGTCCCTAGTAAAAATTTGAACCTTCTCCAATTAGGAAAAAGCAAAATACACTTAAAACCTGACCAAGATTCTTAGAGAAATTCAAGAAAAGGCAGCCCAGTGGCAACTCAGGCTTTGTCAGGATTTTGGTTTTGTCTATAATAAGAAGCAATGAAGACAAGCCTCAGGAGAAGCAGTAAATAAATGGCAAAAAAATGGTCATCTAGTAAGACCTGTAGTCAGAGAAACCGTTTTGTTGCAAATGCAGTTACATTATTGAAAACTGGTGGTTCAGTGGCTCTTCCGGATAGGTACTCCACTTTTGGCTATGTACTCTGGGACCCAAAAAGGCTGTTTGGAACTACAGTGCCTCTGTCTAAATAACTCCATGGCTAGGCAAACCTTGACATTTATTCTGCATACAAGAGTGGATAGGAGTGGGTAAGATATTTTTAAGCTAAGAAAGCTGGTTTTAAAAAAAAAAAAAAACTCTAAAAATATGCAAAAGAAACCCAGAAGATTGAAGCCCTGTTGTGGCTTAAAATCCATCTGTAAATCAAACAGAACCTTCAGCCTAATGACATCCAAACAGAATCATGAAATATAGCTTGCCTTTTAATCAGGAAAGTTCAGAAGTAATGTTCTGAAAGCAAAGAAAGGGTTTTCTGGCTCTCAATGATTTCAACAAAGTAAATTCACCTATGATAATGGCAAAGGTACACGTGCTGCATTCCATAGTTCCAAAGCAAATGGGTATATAATTCCTATTATCTTTACTGATTATTGTAGAACCATTAAAAAAAAAGGAACTAAGGTTTGTCTTAAAGGGAAAGCACTTAAAACCTTCCCAACTTGCTGCTTTCCAAGACGTACCTCTAAGTACTTTCAGTAGATCGAGTGTTATTGAATCCTCCAGCTCAAGGTAATTTTACAATAAAGCAGGATTAAGTTCAAAGCATGACCACATAAAGAATTCTATTTTCTTCTTACTAAAGGAATGAAGATGGAAACAAGCAAGCAAGAAAAAAAAAACAAGCAAAAAAACCCCAGAAAACAAAACTTAAAGCACAAAGACCTACGTTAGACTCAGTTGCTAAAAAAAAAAAAGAATTTATGGTGTTTGGGTAGACAGGGTGTGTCTTTTCATTTACAAATGGAGAGGAGACAAGGAAATTACATATATAAACAACACATTCTCCTTGCACTAGGAGTGCAGCTAAGTGAACAGCTCTTCAGACACAGCATTCAGCAACACCACTTGCCAGTCAGGTGAATCTCCTTCCTTTCATCCCAAAAGCATACATGAATCTGATGACACCAGAATTCATACAAAGAGTATTCTGAGCATTTGATTTGTTTTTAACCAAGGTACTTGAATAGTATGGAAGAAAGAAAAAAAAAATGTAATATGGTTTGCTGTCCACTCTAGATTTCTTTCCATTTTAAAAGTATTTGAATAAAAGGCATTTGCACTTTTTTTTAATTCATTTCTAGGAAGAAGCATTCATTCAGGCGTGGGTTCTTGTTTGCAAGAAAGCACACAGAGTCAAAGTTCCACATTAATTTATGACCTCATTGACAAAGTGTCTATGGGAGAAGTGTACAATCAGTTCTGCACAAATTTCATTTTCCCTTCTGCTGTTTATGGAACACTGGAGCATGACAAAAGACAGGATCATATGTTTCAGGTTTCGAATCATTTATCACAGACAAATCACTAAAGTCAGCAGAAGTGACTTGCTCTCAGAGAGAGCAAAGACTGAAGTATCTCCCTGGTTTTCAAACATCTGCAAATTCAAAACGAAATCTGAAGGCTCATGATTTTAAGTTGCACATAAACAAAAAGGCAGATGTAAGTATTTCAGGCAGCAATACTGAGGTCTGTTCTATCCAATCACAACCTATTTATTTGACTCACGGAGTTCAGGCCACACTTGTTGGTGAGCTCTGTCTGTGTGAAAGGCAATTTGAGTCAGTCTACACCACAAAAAAACCTTCTTCCTTTACCTGATAGGAGAGAACCACTAAGAAGTGAAGCAGCCTGGCTCCAGGTCACACAGCTGGTCTGTGGCACATCCAGCAGCACAAAGCGGCTTTCCAGACTCCAGCCCTTCCCTGTGATGCCACGCTACCTTCCTGTGTCACTATCCCTGCAATCCCAGTGCTAACTTTCCACAAGAAGAAGAAATGAAAAACCTCTCCAGCATGGCAGAGGAATTCCAGAGGGAAGGGTAAATCAAAACACCACACATAAGGATACAATTGATGCTCTTTATTTATCTTTGTATTTATTTTCTAGCTGGAGTTGCCATTTCCACCTTTCTGCACAGAATCCAGGCCTTTTGCTGAAGAATTGAGGTCAACTCAGCAAAATGTCTGCAGAGTGGCAGAGAAGAATATCAGTGGGACAGAGTTTGGGGTTGGTGAACATGGTCTAACCCTCATATTATTTGCCACTGCAGTGCAGGATGCACATGGGAAAATAAATGGTTTTATAGAGGGCTTTATATCGGGGTGAAGAGGAATACTGGTTTTGCAGGGCTGGCAGCTAGAAGAACTTAAATTCTTGGATGATCTGAGAGGCTTTTCTCTTAACAGGACTTTGCCCAAACTGCTGAGTCTTTCTTCCCAAACTCTTCTCAATAATCAGCAACATAACATTAATTCTGTTCTAGCAAATAATCTGGATACTTACTAGCAGTCATCAATACTTACTAGCAGTCATCAAAGAGCGTCTCCTTTGTAGCACCTTCATAAAGATACCTGCAAGAGGAACTCTCTAGGTCTTCCTCAATGTCTTTTTTTCAGGAGATATTCAAGATCATGGAAGAGGAAGTTTGATTTAATCAGACCTCTCTTTCACACATGCTTGCTGGAGCCAAAAAGCATGTGCACACTTCCACTCCACCCTGGCTGACAAAATTTATGACAGCAGCAAACCAAGCAATTTGTTTTTACATGCTGACAGTTGTACCTATCCTTCATTGTTTGTACATCACCACAAGCAAGACACAGATATTTTATAGATTTTTTTTTAAAATGCTTACACTGTATGAGAATCACATCTTACAAAATCTTTAGGCTACCCATCATCTTCAGCCTATGTTCAACCAGTATAAGAAGCTACTATGGTTTTTCTGAAAACATGGTTTTTCAATAAAGTAAGTGTTCCATACTGAGAGCCTGGATGGCTAAGAAAACACATCTTCCCAAAAGGCTCTGTGCTCAGAGCCATGCACAGCCTACCAAGGACTCCTGATCCTCTTTCATGTGAACCCAAACTCTGCAAAAGGAGTTTACAGACACAGAGCAGCCTCTGTGGTAATCCCAAGATACTGCTGGCATTCCTGCTGAAAGGCAGCACACTGAGCATGCTTCATCCTATGTCTGCAGAGCAGAACCAGCCTCAGCTCTGCCAAAAATCAAGTGTGTCATGGGCAGCTGTGACTGCTACTTTGCCTGGGCAGAGATGATGAAAAGCACCTATTCTCTGGCTGTTTTTGGTTTTTTTCTTTTCCCTGCCTGTAGCTGTCAGCTGAGATACACAAATATTCTTGATGCAGCTGGAAGACACCTGGCTAAAAGCTCAGTTTGCATTTACTACAAGGTGCATCTGGGCACACCATGCCCAGAAGTATGGGCTCCAATCCTTCAGCACACCTGAGGTGGCACACAGGCAGGTAAGGCTCTGCACAGCTGTCCCCTGCACAGTTTCTGTCAGTGTCACCTGAAAGAAGGACAATTCCAGCTGCTCCACACCCAGACCCTAGAGGAACCCTGGCTTCCCACCCTGGCCAGCCCAGCTCACACAATCGCCATGGGAGTTGGTGTGAGGTCAGCACTTTGGGGAAGCAGACAAGAAAGGGTTAAATGTTTCACCTTCTTCATTCCTCTCCACATTCATAACTAATGAAGAATTATATCTTCCTAGGTTCCTAGACTTGTTTGAGTAGAGTTGCCTTTTCTTTCAAAAGACATTCCTATCTAACACAACTTGCCTCACTTTCCAAGCCCTAAGCCATACTCTTCTGCTTTTCTATCACAAATTATTCTTCTTGGTCTATCCCCTATCTCCTCTGTATGCCTCTCATCTTCCAGTGTTCTAGAAAGATGATCTGATAATTTGCTATTTCTACAGTCCAATAGATAAACATTCCAGCAACATGGCTCTGAAGCCAAAATAGTTGGTCCTTCCTTTCTTCTGAAGGTGTTTGTCATCCTGGTCACTCAGCACTCAGTAGGACATAAAAGCCCCTGCTTTTGTCTCTGAAAAAGGGAACACATTCTCAAAAAAGACTGCTCAGCTCAGACCCTTTACTCAGTAGGGTAGAGAAAATGCGGGAGAGAGAAAGGAGGGCCAGGAAGGGCCTGTAGCAAACATCACCAAGAATGACTGGCAGCTGCCTGTCCCTCAGCCTGCTGCTGTGCACACCAGAAACTGGCATCCAAGGCTACAGAAGCCTTGTATTTCTTCCTCTTTCTTTTTGAGGAACAAGACTCCCTTTTTGGTTCTCATTGTCTGCTGCTCTAGGCTCTGTAACTGATACAACCGTGGCCAGCCAAGGGCCTGCGTATGTGTGTGCGTGTGTGTTTGCTATGTCTGGATCCTCAGGAAGGCAGCCTGGTATTTTATTTTTAAACTTTGGCTCCTGTTGCACAGCCCCACATATAATGGCTCCAACTCCTGAAGGTTGGATAGTCGTCTGCTATCAGTTTTCAAAGAAAAACAAAGCCACCCAAGCCAATGCCACCAAGAGACCAGGAGCAAAGTTCTCGCCTGAAGATTTTCATTCTCACAAAAATACCCCAAGAGATCACAAAAAGTATTAAGCCACCAGTGTCATCCCAGCTTCATGCTACTGTATTGTTGCAAGCTGTAGAATATTGTGCAAGTCCCAGTAACTGCTGTGATTTTAGGGACTTCTCTAGGTTTTTATTTCCAGAAATTTGCTGGAGTTCTGCCAGTTTTCCCCAGCTGAGCACCAGACCTTTATGTGTGGATCAGAACTCAGTACAGCCTTTTTATTATGAAGTGGTGGGTCAAAACAGGAATGAGTTTTTCCTCACCTGAAAGCAGAACCTGCAATAGATCTCCCAGGTCTCAGAAGGTGGAGGGGGCAAAACCCAGACATGCTAATCATGGACTGGTGCTTTGGTTCACCCTTCCTGTAGAGTCTGCCCTTCAGATGTGTTGCAAAGCTGACAAAATAACTGATATCATATACCTCTAAGCCACCTGCACTACAAGATCATTTCAGCAGTGAAGGTTCACTGTCAAAAAAGAAAAAAAAAATGGTTTCCTTTTCAGCAGAGCACAGAGGGTCTGTATGGGTAGGCTTTATTACTAGAAGAAAGGAAATGTTCAAGCTGAAGACAAGAGGACTTGCACCCATGCCTGGGAGAAAAGATCTGACACAGAATATGGGAGAGAAAAGGAGAAAAAGTGGTTCTCAAGATGAAGTCATCTTTTTATATCTTATCTTTACTTGCATCTCATGATGGAACACCACTAACCAGAATGTTCTTTTACAGGTTAAAAAAGTCACTCATTCCAAAAACAAAGGAAACAGCTTCAACATCTTTTTCCTCCTTCATTCCTTGACCTCCTTTCTTCTCCCATTGGCTTCTAGCTCCTTCAGTCAGATTGCTGGCATACAGAGTGCTGAATCTTGAAAGAACCCTTCCAAAGCTGAAACTATAAATTAAGAATTGAAAACAACCTGTCAGTTAGAGAATCAAAATTTTCCTTCATCCTGCTGTAGTAATTGGTTTATAAAGTAAAAAAAGAAAAAAAAAAGCATTTACAGTGAGGCCTCTACTGCTGACCTTCAAAACCAAGCTAATGAACTGTTTTCCCCTGAAACTGACTTGTTTTTGCATCAGTTATCAAAAAAGAATCTAATGATAGTGCTTACTGTTAAATTCTTTCATAAGCACAGAAAACAAAACGACCTAATCTCTAGGTTTCCTAGATTTCTCACCCTTGACAGACCAAAGCCTAAGATTTTGAGAGATGACTAACAAAAAAATGAAACCTAATTATTACTGAAATAGCTGAGACCTACTGAAATGCATTTATAATAATAATAATACCACTACTAATAATAATCTCAGATGGCTTGGTTGGGCTATCCATAGTAAAATGTTAAGTTACCCTAGGGAACTGACATGTTGACAAATTATGATTGGGTTTTTGTGCAGCAACTTCCTCTATGGTAACTACAGGACAAAAGCAAATGGTTGCCATCTGTAAAATCAGGACTAAAATTTGGGGTGACTAAAGTGCTGCTAAGTTCCAGAGGAAACCAGAGCTCTTCCTTCTGGGGGATTTATTTGTCCTTTAGAAATTACTATGTGAATGTCTACAGTAGCTCTGTCAGGACAAAAACAAACAAACAAACAAGGAAATTTCAATTTCCTTTTTTCCTCTGCTGTAGAGACAATAGAAACACGCATCTGATTGTGAAGAGCAAAGCAGCTTCCACCAATCTTTTGCACTGATTCCACTTTGAGAACAAAACACAAATCACATGTCCATAGTTTTAAGCCTAAAATGGAGATATGGAGGAAAACCCATATGGGTTGGGTGTACCCTGTACAGATAATCAGGCCCTAACTGATAACTGCAAACCCACAGTTAGCCTTATCATTTCACCTTATTTGGTTTATTTGCTTCCCATTCCTTTGCCAGGTGAAAAAGAATCTTCTTGCACATTCTGGTAGAACACAACCACCTCCCTGGACTCCCTGCAGCTCCACTGGCAGGATTCTCATCAGATATACTTTAACCCCTAAATTGACACAAGATAGCAGCACTGGGATTCATCCTGCTGAAAGTTCAGCTTTTACAGCTACACAGTTTGTCTCTAACCAACTCAATCAAGACTGTATCCCACCACAGCATCTGAGGAGAAACTACACTTGACCCCTTACAACTTTTGGCAGTCCATCAGAAATTCCAATATCTATTTTCTTCTGCAATTAAATTAGAAATTAGGAATTGTTTACATAATGAGCATCTTCATAGTCTTAGGTTCCAGCCACTGCATCTTTTTACAGCTTCAAACAGACTCCAGATTCCTGTAATACTGCACAGAGACAGGCAAATTGACTGCTTTTAGTCCTCCAAATGTCACTCCTGAAAACCTCTGAAAAGGAGGAATGGACTACCTGAAAGCTCTCATGGTGAAGCACGATTTTCCAGACTTCAAACCTTTAATATCACAAACATTTCCAGCCTAGTCCACTTAGCTATTCTAACTGTTTTAAAGCTAACACATCTCTTGAGTGAGTCACGGACCATTTTCTGTTTCACTTTTTCTGTCTTTTACAGATACAAACTGAATTACAAGCTTTAAAGTTTGACACATTAAACAATATAAATTACTGGCACAGAAAACAGAAAAAAGGAAAAGTCTCTTTAAATACTGCCAGATACCCTTCTCGTCTGACCTGTGGGATGCTTTTGTTTTGAATGGAATGGATCCAAAATACAAAGGAAAACCCTTGCTTATCTCTTTGGGATCATGAGCTCTCAAAGGCACAACACTGGTGTTATTTGTTTGATACATCAAAGCAAGGTCATCACTTATTTCAATCTTGGAAAGATGCAAAAGTCTTCTGATACACCAGAAAAGCCAATGGCCAAGGAGATCTATGACTCTCCTGCACTCTCTGAATGGAATTTTTTCATCCCACAGTCCCTTTCTCCTAGAGCTGCAAAAAACAGGTGCCTCCGTCTGGATGATCCCTGAGGCACTGACCCAACTCTCAATTCCTTTTATTTGGGGGGGCGGGGAACGACCAAAACCGAAAACCAAACCACAAAAGATGTCAGATGTAGATCTAAAGCTGGTACAAATATATGTTTTGATCATTTGTCTCCTTCACCTCAGCTCCATTGTGAACATTCAATGACAGCCCTAAAGTCTGTTATAGTCTTTTAAGTGTAACTGATAAATTCCAAAATTCAAGTCTTGTCCACAGGAACTTCAGACATCCACTTTGCTTGACCTAACAGATGCCTGAGAACCCAAGCATATTGTTGTCATTGAAAGCTTCATGCAATCCAACCCTCCATTCTTCCCAGGTTTCCTCATCTGTTTGGGCCACAAAATAGCTCTTTTTTTTTTTTTTTAAGCAAAAAAATGATCAGCTTTATGACTGGCACAGTGCTCTGAAAGCAGAGTTTGGTCCAGAAGATTGTATCTTACGGAGTCATATTACTAAGAAAATAATAAAAATATGCCACAAAGATAAGATCTACCTAATATAAATTTAGGAATGTAACAGTTTCAAAGGATACTTTTCTCAAGATCTACAAACCTAGCCAAGATCCTCTGCTGTCCCTTCTGTTTCCTGAAGAGGTCAGTAAGCAGAAGATTGTAAGAAATCATTTTTCAGCCTTCAATGATACACAACTGACCTTTTAATCTCTGCTTAGTGCCAGGCTGATACTGTTCTTTCACTTTTAGATCCCAAACTTTATCACTTGAGAAGACACTTCTCTCTCTCTCTCTCTTTTTTTT